>JAQZBX010059547.1:0-17500 GCA_029593785.1 Cabassous unicinctus
TGAAGAAATAAGAAGTGGCTTTAATTTCTTTCTTTGCAGAAATATTTTTTTCCTCTTAAAACTCTATAAGCATGGTTAGACAAAACCATCAATCAGATGAAGGGTAAATATTTCTTAGAGTGTCTTTGGCCAGAGAATCCACTAGTTTTCTGCTATCACAAAGATTAATCAACACTTACAGAATGTCCCAGAAATGTACAAAATTACAAACATATTTAATACTGTGAGTGAATATGTATTAGGCAAAACTTTACAATGAGATGAACGCTTTGGCATCATAACAATATATTCCTTCAAAGTATCAACATTCTACTTATACAGACATATGTTTTAACATAGAAAAGTTGGATGCATTTTATTGGGATATTATATTTAGGACGTGGTAGGGAGGTTTGCTTTGTACAAAGCATTCTGAAATGTACAGATATTCAGAATGACCATGCAGAAAATCCAGATCTGTAATTTATGTGGCTCCAATTTCCAAGTTAACCATTTCAATTCAGTGTTTTTCACTTTGTAAAAAGAGGAAATGAGCAAGTACAGCAGAACAATCTGCCTATTTCATTCCAGAAATGCAGTGGTCAGCATGGTGCAATGGGGAGAATGCAGGTGCTGAAACCAGAAGGACCAAAGAGTAGATTCAGATTCTCTGTGCCTCTCAGCTTACTCACCTCTAAAAATACAGAAAACACAATAAAACCCACCATAATGAGTGACTGGAAGAACGCACATGGCATATTAGGCTTAGCGGCGATTATTCCAAAAAAACATGCCACAGCCATTCCCTGCACTTTACCGATGTACACCTGCCTCAGGTTCCTACGAGGCAACTGTTCCTGAAGAGGGCTGGGCTGCCCTACATGGGAGGTGTGGAGGCTGCGGCAAATCTCTTAAAAACTCCTTTTTCTTCTTCCACCGAGTTCGTTCACATAAACATTTTTTTTACATGACTCCCCCCAGCCTTTCCTTATGGATTGCACCCCCCACCTAATTATGTAAGTACCTGATGGGCTGGAACATTTCCAAAGGGGCCTCTTAGGAAAAACAATCTGAAGGGTTTTCTTCCCCTTCTTTTGTAATTACATAATTACTCAGCTGACTAATATGAGTCACAGTGTGCCATTTTAATCTCTCAGGCACAAAATAGTTTTCTTATTTTCCTTGGAACTAACTAATTACCCAATGGATAGCAATAACTCCCGGGTTCTTTTCAGTAAATAATCTGTAAAGCTCAAGGCTTCTGAAATTCCTCCAGAAGTTTTTGTAAACGGAGGAGAATTTAGAATAACCTTATCATTTGCCACATAATGTACTGGAGCTCTTGGTGACAAGGGTGGCCTTATAATACACCACAAATAAATGTGAAGAAAAATTGTAAGACTTGGGGCATGGAGTAAGTAAATGCGGCAGATTCGCCCTGCTGGGTTCCAAGAAATAAGTGTTTCTGGGCCAAAACAGCCATGGGTGAATAAAGAACTCAAGTTAAAAAAAAAAAGTCAGTAAACATTCCTGATATATTTACTTATAACTTACATGTATTTGTTATGGTTGACCCACATGTTAGATATTAGCAAAGTTTAGCTAATCTTTTGATAAAACCTAAATACAAATAGAAGTTGTAATAGTTTTCCAAACCCCAGTGGAAGCCCAGAGCACCTTGGAGAACACTGCCTTCCAGATTATTGAAATTTCCAATAATGTTCTAGAATTGGTCTGTGATTGGCCTGTAGATGCTCAGACTTTAATTTACTTAGGGGATGATTTAGGGGACTATTTTGGTTCTTTTCTACGTTGTTCAAAGACACAAGCAAGAAAGTCATGCAAGCCTTTGAGCATATCAGTCTACCCCATGAGATTTCCTAAGGGATGCTCAGAAACCAACAGGCACAACAGCCTTCTCCTTCCTGTCTCTTCTGGCCTTTCTCTTCCCAGAATCTCTCACCTAGCCCAAGGCATGTCTTCCCCTTGTGGGACTACAGGGTTGAGCAGATGGCATGATTTACAATGCCAACATTTTGGCCTATGCCCCGGATATGATAGATTTCTAATAAAGGGAAACACATATTTATTCAAGCTATTGAACAGCTGAGCCTAATCGATACTAAATCTGATCAAGCCCATTTTCCAGTGTATAATAAAATACAAAGTCACATTCATAATTCAGCTGTATTTAGAGCTGTCCTCTACAGTTCATATCCATTAAAATATGTTAAGAAAGAGGCTACATTAAATTTTATTTTACAGCTAATAAAAATATTGAAAAAAAGAACTTCTGGCACTTCGCTAGTGCAGTTGAACTCAATAATACGCTTATAATTTACTGAAGTAATTATTGAATCAAGTCCATGACAATGAATTTTGTATCCCAGAGATTCACACCTCACATTTTTTTAAAAGTTTCATAGGACTTGGAAAGAACAAATCTTAAGACACCTTCAGTCGACTCTGATTCTTCTGGTACATAAACTGAACTACAACTCTGTAGAAGAAGTAGAGCACTGAAGTAATTTTGACAGTTGAATACAAACAGAGGCTCCAAACAATAACACACAGAAATAGTACACTCCCCTGGAGGCAGGCAGCTGTGACTTTGAATGTCCAGAAGGAAGCCAAGAGGCTTTCCATTAAACTGCTCAGATGCCAACAAGTTCCTAGCTGTCTTCTCTTAGAAGGGCCTCCTGGATCAAAACCCACCCCGATCTCCCACCCCAATCTTGCCCAATTTTGTCAATTAAGGGTGAGAGAAAAGGGAGAGGGAAGCTAAGCAGCTTACTGTCCCTATGTGTAAATACCCATCATTGCACTCTGTCTTCCCAGCTCAGACTTGTAAGGCTTCTCCATCAAGCAGCTTGGAAAGGTTTTGGGTGTGTGGTTTTTGAGGTTTTGTTGTTGTTTTCTTGCACGGAGGCACTGCACCTCTTATTTATTCCAGCTTTTAGACCAGACTTCCTAGAAACAAATCTGACATCTTCCTCTCCTCTCAGATCTCCTGATACCTCCAAGCTAGACTTTACAGAATTTTGGAATTTGTCTTTCTGAAGTCCCTGCTCATAGTCCATCCCTTCAATTAAACCAAAAATGCCTGGAGGACTTTGATTGTGAGGTTGGCCCTCCTTCAAGCTGTAAACAATGGAGAGAGAGAGAGACAGGACTGCTATCTGGGGGTTGGAACGGCTTGAAGATTCCAGGATTGGCCCTACCCAGTCAGTTGACAAGCACTTCCTGCAGGTTCCACTGTTGCTAGGAAGAAGCTTTATATAGTTGTGGGATATTTCAGTGTATTAGAGACGCTTCCTTCACTGCACTGTTCATTCAGTCTACAAAAGTGATTGAGCACATGTGTCTTCCAGACACTATTAACAGGGAACAAGAGAGACAGAATTCATTCCCCTCTTTAAATATATTTAGAATTTTTATTATAAACCGAGCCGTGTGCTGGCCACTTGGAACCCTGACATAGCCGTTCAGGCTCTGATCTTCAAGCAGGGCTGAGAAGGGCAAACTTGGGTGTTATTTGGAATCCTAGAATATAGAGAAACAGGCTGCCTTCCTGCCTTCTTTCATAACTAATAAACACTAGCGAAGGGTCTACACGTGGTTGGTAGAGTGCTGGGCCGTGAGGGCACAACAGTGGACAGACCCAGATACGGTCCCTGCCTGACACTCGCAAAGGTTGACACAAGGCCAATTTCTCCCACGTTTTGCCCAATTTGGGGAAAAGATATTAATCTAAGAAGCACACATACATCTAAGATTACAACTGCCATTCATCCTTGAAGCTGCAGGAGAGGGAAACTCAGAGTATCTAACAGAGAAGTTTCATGAAAGAAGAGGGCAGAGTCTATTAAGGATTTTTGCTGCTTAAAAGCCTTCCCTAAACTCGTTTACATTCTGTTGCTTCATTTCCATTTACTTTAAAGGATTTCATTGGACTGACACTCTAATTAAAACGGAACCGGGAAAGCACGAGGTCTGCAGCGCATCAGCTCTCCAGTTGAGATGACTCGCGCTCCAAATCCTTGCACACACATGGTTCCCATTAGAACCATTGAGAAGCTCTTCTGAACAGTGTCAACCACACGTTTCCTCAACGAGCCACAAAATAAAGTGCTATTACTTCTCACCAATACTCATAGAATGGGACCTTTTATTGCATATGTCTCCCCTCCTGCCACCGTATTGAGGTTTCTTATATTTTCCTGACCCAGGGGCGAACCTCTTTTGTATCTTAGGGAGCATACTGAGTAGTCAGAAAAAAAGTTCAAGGCTGCCTTCAGTTATAAAGTCTAATATGCTATTCAGATAGAAATCATCTTGATGTCATTATAAATAGTATTTTTTAAAAAAGGAAATATCTGTAACGCCTACTTTTCTTTCCCTCTGCCTGAACTCCACGGCAGGAATGAGCTTTCTCTCTGGATAAAGACATTCTTTCTTTTTGAATCTATTAGTACATCACTCCAATTCCAATTCCACCCCCCCCTTTTTTTTTATTTGCTTCCAAATCCTGTTGAAAGAGGTTTTCCCTCTTTTAGTGTTATATATATTTTTTAAAAACACATTACATTTTACTTCTACTCTGACCATTCTCGGGTTACAAGCCTCTGAAGTGTGCTTGGGCTGCTGCTGTGTATATTTATTACCGTTTATAAATGAGTCGCTGGTGGAAGAATGCAAATTTTATGTGGTCCGTGTATAAATGAGCCTGTTAAGGATGACCAGATACACCTTTTATGAGACTGCTAAATAATTATGTCATCGAAGTACAGCTTGTGAATTCAACATTCAAGAAATGAATTCAAATAATGGTAAATGAGTTTTTGTCAAAACATGGCTTTGGCAAGTGAAGGCCATAAAAAAAAAAAAAAAAAGACAAAAGAAAATGATCAGGTCATAGGATGAGAACCATGGAAAACTTGCTTACCACAAGGGAGTGGCCCCTGCCTCTGACGGCCACTCCCCTACCTCCACGTTATTTTATAGGCACATCCAATTCACAAAGCTGCTTTTTGTTTTTCAACATCTTCATCTGTGAGGACAGGTATAAGATGGGGGACATCTGAAGCTGTGTCTACACAGAGCAACAAAACCTTGACGTCAGAAAGGAGAAAATTCATCTGTTTTGGTATCTGTCAAGCGGCACAAACCAGAGCTTTCCAAAGTGACACTTCCAAAATCAAGCTTCCACATCCATTCAGATGATCAGATTTCAATTTAATGCCCTTTTTTCTACATTCCCAATGCCTTTGACAACATCAATAAAATAAGTACTGTTGCTTCATATCTCTTAAATAAGTAGGACCATTGATAGACAAGGAGATTTTCACATAAGGTAGAGCTTGGGAAGGTTTGTTTGACCACACAGTGTTTTAAAAATTTAGAAATAGTTACCAATATTTAAAATCGCATTTTACATAAGCAACTATATATCCAGCTTAAAAAAACAAACAAACTGGAAGGCCTGGCAATATTCTCATATTAGCATCAATCAGCAGGAGCACAATGACAGTTTCCCACTTTGAATGGGTTTGTACCATCCACTTTACCACCATCTCTTCCAATTTCCATCTTGTTACCCATGTGTATTAGTCAGCCAAAGGGGTGCTGATGCAAAGTACCAGAAAACTGTTGGCTTTTATAAAGGGTATTTATTTGGGGTAGAAGCTTACAGTTACAAGGCCCTAAACAGTCCAACTCAAGGTACCATAAGAGGTACTTTCTCACCCAAAGTCTGTTGCCATGTGTTGACACAAGAGGCGGGCCATGTCTGCGAGGGTTAAGCCTTTCTCTTCCCTCTTAAGGCACCTTGGGCCCAGCTTTTCTGATCTCAGCTGTAGGCTGGCATAGGGCTCAGCTGCTCTGTTCTCTTCAGGCGAATGGCTCATCTCTCTTCCCAGGGCCACAGGATCCTCTTCCATGTCTATGGAGTTCCCTGCCTCTTTTCTTGTGGTATCTGCTTCTGTGTCTTTTTGAGTGAATGTCCGTTTCTATAGCCTACCAAGGGGGCGGGGACTGTTATACCCTACTGATGTGGTCGAATCAAAGCCCTAATCTTAACGTAACTTAATCAAATGCACCTCAGCTGAATCTAACACAATCAAAGGCTATCATGCCCAGAGGAACAGACCAGTTTACAAACATAATCAAATATCTTTTTTGGAATTCATAAGTAATATTAAACTGCTACACCATGTAAGGCCTTACTGACTTTATGGTCACAGCTCAGGGAAGGAGGCGGATTTGTAAGTTTCAAGATTTAATGGTTTCATCATTTCAGACAGTTCCAGAATTTCATTATTTTATACTGCCCTGTTCTCTGCATGCTAAACTACCATCTTCTCTATTTCAATTAGCACCTTTATTCATTAATTCCTGGGTTTCTACAAAAGTTCCAACTACCCGCCCCCACTCACTCATACAATTATTCATTCAACAGATATTTACTTGTATTATTTTATACTAATTGGGGGTGGGCAAATAACAGATGTATAAGGCACAATCTCTGTCTTCAAGAACTCTATCTCTAAAAGCAGAATTTGATGCTGAGGAGAGCAGCAGGGACATAAAAGCTCCTTACCTTGACAGCCATGTGTCAGTCCGCAAAATTTGATTTTCTACATTTTGGAGGAGGTCAAGGTGCGATCTATTTTTTCATATGTCTTCCCCTCTCAACTATGCTTTCTATTGTCTTTCTTTCCCCCTTTAAGGATGTGTGGCAAGTTATGTGGACTATGGGACAAAGGAAAAATTTAGATTTGAGAGCGAGATCCAGCAACCTGGCTCTAAAAACTTTGCAAGTGAAATTTTCTTAATGGTGGCTCCCAGAGCTTCAGGTATTTAAATGCTAAAGTGGCAATATTAAAAAAAAAACTTGAAGAAAATTTATCAGTAGAAAAACTTACCCTGCATAGAAAGAGCTGGAAGAGATTGAGAATCATCCAGCTGGACACTTCATTTTACAGGACTGGGTACGCGATATCCCCCAGGTCTTGGAGACCACTAATTATAGTCAGAACACGATCTCAGGTTTAAACATCTTCAGATATATATATATATTTTAACATCAGATGACAATATAGATCATCCAACAATCCCAACACCCAGTACCCAATCCCTTTTTAACTTTTAAGGGACAAGAAAACATAATATAGTGATTTTTTTAAAAAAATAAATTAATTTTATTGATACATCTTAATAAAGCATACAGTTCATCCAAAGAGTACAATCGATGGTATTTGGTATAATCACATAGTTGTACATTCATCACTTCAACCATTGTTAGAGCATTTTCATTATTTCAATAACAATACATAGAAAAACAGACAAACAAGAAAATTCCTCCCCTCTCAATCTCTCCCTGTTTCCCCTGCTGTACATAGCTGCTATTTCTTGCTATTCTTGCACAATTATTTATTTATTAAGCAGCTTTATTGAGATATACAGTATACGTAATATAGGTTTGTTTTTTTTTTAAAGATTTATTTATTTCTCCTCTCCCCCTCGTTGTCTGCCCTCTGTGTCCATCCGCTGTGTGTTCTTCTGCATCTGCTTGTCTTCTCTTTAGGCGGCATCAGGAACTGATCCTGGGACCTTCTGGAGTGGAGAGAGGGGCTCGATCTCTTGAGCCACCTCAGCTCCCTGGTCTGCTGTGTCTCTTATTGTCTCTCCTCTGTGTCTCTTTTTGTTGCGTCATCCTGCTGCACCAGCTCTCTGCTTGGGCCAGCACCCATTGCAGGCCAGTTCACCTTCATCAGGAGGCCCCAGGAATTGAACCCTAGCCCTCCTATATGGTAGATGGGAGCCCAATCGCTTGAGCCACATCCGCTTCCCTGTAATATAGTCTAAATCATGCGATACAGGCAGCACGTGTCTATTGAGTGGCTACTACATTGCAGACACCATCCTGGGTGCTGGTGAAGCAGCATGAACCAAGCAGCCCAAAATTCTTGTCCATAACGAATTTATGTTCTAGTGACGAACTCTCTTTGAATCTCACCCCAGCATACAGGATGCTAGATAAGACTTTGGACCCAGCAACCTGCCTACCTGCTAGGAACTGTTATGACTATCTAGTGAGGCAATAGCCAGGAAAAATGCTTTGTAGCCTCCAAGGGTTTTTTGTTTTGTTTTGTTTTTTTTTAACAAAGATGGGTTGCAAATTCTACTAAGTCAATGATGGGTTCAGCGCATCTGGCTGGACATGATGTCAAAGAAACCACGGTAAAGAAACGCATCCTCCTACAAACCATGAAATATTTCCATTGGCTTCACCTTAGCCCAAACCTGATACAATTCTGCTGAAATGGCAACTCCACTGACTATACTAAAAAAAAAAAAAAAAAAGACCAAATGCTCTCCAAAGAGCAGAAAATAAAAATGTACCTGCCACCCACATGAGCATAAATGCAGTGCACCTGGCCAGCCGGGCTCACCTTCTGGGTATAAGAAGAATGTCACACCACTGAAGTTGACTTTCCCTTCCAGTTAAGATCTCTTCCTCTTTCGAGCCAAGTAAAACTGTTCTGTGAGTAAAACTGTCTCTCCTTCTCTTTCTTTCCTGATCTACAAGACCATTTTGTCTTTCACCCAACTATCCTCAGGATGACAAATCGTTAAGTTGCCCATGGGCAACGTCTAATTTTCTACAACAGCCTACAATGATCCTCCACTCTCCTCACCTCTCTCCAAATACCTCCTTGTATCCATACTTGACACTTTTTTTTTTTCCAATAATACATTTTTTATTTTTTAAAAGATACTCAGATTACATAAATGTTACACAAAAAATATTGACACTTCTTGACACTGGGGAATGTCCCATAGTGCCAGGATTCAGGTAACCAAAATCATCTAAAGTTCTACCTCCAAATTAACCATAATGCAGAATGAAAATGAAACTGGTTTTTATTCTCCACATCTCAGCATCTAATAATTTCCTCTAAGAAAACGTACTTGCCCAATCCTCATTGCCGCGTGGTTTCTTAGCTTCCATAATTCTTAATAATACTGAACACAATCATGACAATATAATCCACTGTGTGATGAGATATCAAGATCCATGTCTCCCTAGAATGTAAGCCATAAGATCATATCCGTCTCCTTCACTATTGTGTCCCCATTACCTCATTTAATTCTTGGCACATTGAAGACACTTAATTATTGCTGAATGAAAGAATGAATTAATGAACGGCTGCATCATTTGAACTGCAAACTCCCTCTGGTTAGGCCTACATGGAACAACATATTTTTTCACGAGAATAAAAAGGCTTTACTGATCTGCCTGCCCCCGATAATATTTAATTCACAAGTTTCCACTGAAGTTTGATCTCAACTTGAGCCATTTCCTGCTGCTACAACAGGGACTCCACATTCTTAGCTTCTTGCTTCTCCCCTGCCTCACCCTTTGTCTCGTATGTATCCCTCTAATCAAATGCAGAGTGCATGAAACATGAGATGCAATCACATTAGCGCAGCTTTATTTTGATGTATTTTTGTCAAGCCTGTACAGACAAGTAGAGAGAGAACTGAAACAGAAGCTGGGAAAATACTGCCAGAAATTATGTCAACAAATAACTTTAGAGTTTACCTTTCCATTAGTTCTAAGCCTTTTAAGCAAAGTAGCTGTTCCTTTGTCTATAGGTCAAAGCCCAAACCTGAATTAGGGGGAAGAAAAGGCAAAGCGAATCCCTAATAGAACATTTTTCATCCTATGGTCTCAGAGATTAGATTGCTTTCTATTTTTACTTAAAACAACAGAGGTTTATGTCTCCTTGTCTTTCCAAATCATACCCAGAGGTTGGCAATAAGGCTACAGTTGGTGGTTAATAAATCTCAAGTAATGTATCAATCACTCTTCGTGCTTTTCTCTATTGTTCTTAAAACATAAGAACTGTCTCATTATGTTAAGGAAAAAAAGGACAAGTTTCCACACTTAAATGCCAACCAAGGAAAGAAATCCCTGGGAAGCTAATAATGAAACAAAGGTGGTTTTCTTCAGCAGAACTGTGTGTGCTAAATTGCACTTTTATGTGATTTTTAGGGCAATTTGCCACTTTCTTGGCACCACTTCATCACTTTCCTTCAGCAACAAAAAGAAAAAGAAGGACCACAATGACCTATAAATTACAGCTGTAACAATGCGGAGGAGTTGGTCTCTCCAAGTGCATGAGTCAGATTTAATAATGGCTATTTCGTTTTCTTACATAAATGAGAGAATCCCGAGGGTACCTTCTCATCCCCCAAGGACTTTACTGCTCCTCCCAGTTTGCCCACCAGAGAATTATCATCTTTAAATGTCTTTTAAGTGTTTGCATTGCTTTATATATTACGGTTTGCACAGCATACACAACTTCACTTTTACATAGATTCCTAGACTTCCTAGATGGTTCAGCTCACAGAGCAGCTACCAAATTCCTTTACCAAAAAATGGGGAAACTGAGCCTCAGGGATGGTGTGTGACTTCTTTCAGTTACGCAAACCTTGGCGGCTAAAGTGTTAAGCTGCAAGGAAGGTAGGTTGTGCCTTAAAGTGGGGGTGACAGCTAACAGGTGAGTGAAATTGGAGAGGTTTATAAGAACCTCAGTTTCCCCACATTTATATGGGATAATACCTACCTTGTCGGGTGCTTCTTCACAATCTTTGAGGGACTGAAATGTCATTCCCCACTGCCTGGGATGTTAGTCCTTCTCTCTCCAATTCCTTTTCCCAGGTAAGTACTACCCTTCCCCAGTCTTGGGAAATGGTAATTCCCCCAAGTCAAATTTTCGTCTTTCCGCAAGCCTTCTCTGATCCTTCCCACCAAGTCAGGTCCACAGGCCTCAGAACACCCTGTACTTCTCTGCTGTAGTTATAATCACAATAGCAATTAAATAACGTGTAGGGTCACTAACTACGCAACATCTCTTCTTCACTAGCGTATAAGCTCCACGAAGGCAGCGATTCTGTCTTCTCTGCTCTCACTCTCTTGTCTAGCCCATAGTAGGTGCTCAATAAATACCTGCTAAATGACCACCACATCGTATATTCAATAAATGAAAGCCACATTTATGCGTCTTCCTGGTAGTTGGGCTCTTCCTGGGCTCTTTTGGTAGTTGAGCCAAGTGACACATACTGCACTCTTTTCACCTCTCGTAGGTCAACCCATTTACCTCTTTAAAAATGATTTAGTTCATGGTTTCTGTGTAGCAACAGGAGCTTCCTGGTGTCTGGGGTTTTATCTCTCCTTTCAGTGTGAACAAAACAGTCGAGGAAAAGTCACTTCTGTGTTTAGCTCTTTTGGCAAAACCAACCTCCCTCCTCCCTTCCCCCTACCCCACCCTATATTTGCCCCGAATTTGACTTCTCGAATTTGACTTCACAGACTACATTAAGAGCAGCAGCTAAACCACCTTTGAAACTTTATTCACCATGGCCAGCAGGAAAAAAAAAAAAAAAGAGCTGGTGAAATTCCTTCAAAATGCGCTTTAATCTAGCTGGAATGCCATAAATTGCTTCCAGATGTGCACGATACAAAAGTCAATCAAAGCTATTTATACTGACATTCTACAGTCCAAACAATCTGAAGCCAAATGCCATGTCTCCGCTTCAACGAAGCTATAAATGTCAGTTTTGTTGAATTTGGAGAGGTGTTGAAGAGTTCATGCAAGTTTGATTTCTTGACTCTTTTAAAGCCAGCAGTAATTTTGAAAAGGAGGGAAAAAACCATGACACACACAAACTTTTGTAAATCCCATCCTCAACAAGCACACCTGACACCTCTCATACCTGACCTTGAGAGCGCCACAGGTTAGAAGACCAGACTCAGTTGTAGAAGACAGAAGAATGTAGCTCTTGGACAAGATGCCAAAGAAGTCCAAGGAATCTGGCCAGATCTCCATGCCTCGCCCTGAACACAAACAAGCCCACTTGGGAGTTTGTTGGCTGCATGGCTTGGTAGTGATGTCTTTTCAACATCCTAGCAATTCTCTTGCTCTCCAAAGCAGCCCTCCACACAGAGACAATTCATGCTTCTGGCAACACACTCAGGTACTGGCGTGAGCACAGAGCCTGAGATCCAGATGGCTAGCTGTAGGGTTTCATCACCTTTGTTGGCTCTCTCTTTCCACTGGGATGTCATCTTCACAAAGGCTTATGTTTCTACTTTATTTGGCATTCCATTCCCAGTGCCTGGCACCTAGTAGGTCTGCAATAAAACGAACGTTTAAAAGGAAAGGTGACCTTTTGGTCTACTTGTTTGTTTTCAGGGATATACTTAATATATATATACTTAATATAGGTGACTTCGGAATAGGATGTCCCAAAGTTTACATGGTAGAATGGAGAGAATGGCTTTGGGGTCATGAATATGTGGCTTCAAATTCTACCTCAGCTACTGATTAGCAGGGTGACTTTGTCGTGTCTCATAAGGTCTCTGAACCTTAGTTCTCTCTACAGTAGAGGGAGATAATGATGTCTACCTCAATCAGTTGCTGCTGGGAGACTGTTCTAGTTTCATCCTCGGCAGCTAGTGTTCATACCTTTCTGTTGGGCTGTCAAGTGTTTGAAAGACAAGAGGAGACAGAAACAAGCCAAATTTGGAACCAGAAATAAGAAGGAACTCACAAGTACCAGTCCGCTTTCATCCACAGGTTGACGTAAATTTGAACTATCTAAACTATCTAAAATCGCCAGCACTCACAAACAGCAATTCCATTTGCTTCAGCCTGCAATGTGAAGGGTCACGCAACAACATCCATTGCCCTCCGAGGCAGTGCACCATTTGGTCGCTGAGCACGGTTTCCGCAGTCACTGCAGCTCAAGGGCTCTCAGTGTAGACCCGGGGTTAGCAAACTATATCCCACAGGCCAAATTCAGGCACTGTCTGTTTTTGTAAATAAAGTTTTATTAAAACACAACCACACCTGGTCATTTACATCTCTCTTATATGGCTGCTTTCATGTTACTGCGGCTGGGTTAAGTCATTGCCACAGAGACTATATGATCTACAAAAATGAAAATAGGGACCATCTGGTCCTTTACCAAAAAAGCTTGCCATCTCCTATGCAGACACATTGTATAGGAGCAGCAAATAAACATCGAGCATGGTGTTTACCCACACGACTCTCGGCTTAGAGTCTACTGCATTCAAATGCGACTGCATCATTCTTGCAACGTAATTCAGGGATGTTCCTACCTCCCTTAGTCACAGTTTTCCACCCATAAGATGGAAATAACGGCTACCTTGTAAGCTTGAGAAAATTAAATAAAAAACAAATAGTCTAAGCGCCGAGCACAGTGCCTGGCACATAATAAGCTTAAATAAATGTAGCTGCTTTATCATTATCACCCATCAATATTTCGTTACTTAAATCATATCACAGCTGAATGATAAAGGTAAAAGGACCTTCAACTTCTGTGGGCCAATTCATAGTGGTAGAGATGGTGAGGCTTTTCTAATTTGCCATCTCCCCTCTTCAGACTTTCACTTCCCAGATCGTCCCACAACTAAGGTCTACTACCTCTAATAAATCTCGATCCCGTGACTCACAGTGGCTCTGCTTCCCTGGCTGAACCCTGACCTTTTCCACGAGGTGTGTGATTGCTGATCTGCTTGCGTCTACCCCCGTCTTGCTGTGAGTTCCTGGGAGGCCAGGACTCCTCTGCTCCCTCTTGAGGCTCCACCGCCTCCTGCAAAGCACAGGAGCACAGTATAAGCTCAAACACTGCTGAATGAAGGAGGTAGATGCATTAATAAGATCTGCAGCTACAAATCACCTATTTTCAAAACGAAAGCCCCTATTTTATTAATAGCAAAAACCTAGGTGAATGCCAAGCACCCAGAAGACATTTATTAATTATCTGAGTAAATGAGTAGAAGGAATGGTTTAAGCTGATGTGTGATGCGTGACCACTCAATTCAGCTTAACAGGTTTCTTTGGGTGTGTATCAACTGCAAAATATATTCATTGAAGGAGGTATTTTCCTATGGACTGACAATTGAGTTGTTTCCGTTTTTCTGATTATAAACAGTGCGATCATAAACAACCTTGTGCTTACATCTTTGCAAACATCTGCGAGGATATTTGCAGGATAAATTCTTAAAAGTCAAGCTGTTAGAACAAACGGTGGATTTGGCTTTAATTCTTGCCCCATGTGCCCTCCATATATAGTCTACCAATTTACACTTCCACCAGGTGTGTGCAAAAGTCCCCTTTCCCCCCCGCTCACCTTGACCAACGCTATGCATCATCAACCTTTTTGACCTCTGTATACCTGACAGGGAAATAATGCCCATATAAGAGCTATTTAAAGCGAGTTTGCGTTTGAGTATGCAAGTGTCTAAAGTTCTCGTCTCTGCTTCACTTCAGATCCACCGAGTCAATAAGCCAGTCTCAGCCTGGGATGGGATTAACTTCATAAACCAACAAGGGCTACTTAGCATTTATGTGGCAATTCAACTAATGACTGGAACTGGCTTAGGGGAAAAAAAAAGAGTGCTGCTGCTAATTTTCATTGCCCGTAGGGACATTAGCTTTTACTGTCTTTGTTTTTACCATTCTTGTCCTAGGTAAGAGGAAGTTGGGGAAAGGCAGGCTCCTTTATGCAGACTGTGGATTAATTACCATAAGTAGGATTGTTCACTGATTGCAGATGCCTTTTACAATGCACTTTCAATGATGACTATTGCCACCAACACTGGCTGGTGTCAGTACCAGAGAAAAACAATTAGTAAACTTATAAATTATGTCTCTGGGAGCAGGGAGAGGGAAATACAGTTGTAATACAGGGGCTTTTTTTGGGACTTGGGAATTATCCTGAGTGACACTGCAATGACAGATATAGGCCATTTTATATCGTCCCATAACATGCAGAACTGTGTGGGAGAGAGTGTGGTCTACAATGTGAATATGGTCCATGCTCAGTGGCAAAGCCCCAGGATGCGTTTATCAATTGCAATGAATGTGCCACACTAATGAAGGATGTTTATGTGGGAGGGTGTGGGAGGTGTGCGGAGCGGGGCGTATGGGAATCCCTATATTTTTTGTGTAACATTTATGTAATCTAACTATCTTTTAAAAAAAAAAAATTTTTTTTTTAAATTATGGCCTTATTATCTTAGGAAACAAATAATTTGTTAGCTTAATTGTTCTTCTACGTCTTGATTACAGGGTTAATAGATGGGTGGGGATGTTTAGAAGATATCCTTCCAATGGTGTTAACCAAGACAAAATCCCCCAGGAATAACAAATAAACTCTAACAATAGAGTGTTAGGGAACGGCAAATTTATTCATTTTCTTAGTGTATTTTTCCTGATGCAGATTCTGTTCAGGTCAGACTCAGGTTTTTGTTTTTTTTTAGTTTTTTAGCACTGCCGTTAATCCCCTAAAATTAGACTTGGAGTCCATTAAGGGAAAGTTGAAAGTAAACAGTAGGTGAGCAAGGAGAGCATCCTCAGTTTTCACTTTGTCATCACATTTCTCCCTACCCTTACTATCCAAATTTCCTAATCCCAAATATCAGCAAAACGTCCTACTGTAACATGGATAAGGGGATAAGGAAAAGGGAAGGAACTTGTAGCTTCTCATTAAAACCACCCGCTTTCTTCCCTGGGGAATCTGTAGGAAAAGCTTATGGGCCATAATGGGAACTAAACTAGCTCGGGGCCCGCTTCTCAACGGGGAGGGGGAGAGATTTTGACTGCGGGCGGACACTTGGCAATATCTGGACACATTTTGGTTGTCACAACTGGGGATGAGTGAGCTGTTCCTGCACCTGGAGACCAGGGAACATGCTAAATATGCTGCGACGCAGAGGACCGCCTTCCGCAGCATCTTATCCAGCCCCAGACGTCAGCAGCACTGAACTGAAGAAAGCGTGTTGCAGCCCAGCAAAGCACAGGGTGTATATTCCTGTGATGCAAGGTGGCTGGAAGGAAGCGTGCAGGACGGAATCCTGGGATCAGAACATTCAGAGGCTGATTTTCTCTCCTGTTAAAGGGTTGGAGTGGATTTGTTTTTTAGCCAACATGAATCTGAGAATCTAAAACGCAGAGAGGACAAGCTAGGAAAATCACCCCAGGGCACTTGCTCTTGAGCAGCTTACATTTAGAGTTGAAGGAAACAGACGCATTTTGTAAATGCAAGAAAGCTCCAGACCACTGGCACAAGTAAAAGCCAGCTCTTCCGCAGGGCCTGATATTCTTGACAGCTTTCTCCAGAAAGTTTCAGGGCTTCCTTCAAGTTAGATGGCAAAACTCTGAATGTTCCTTTGGGCATTCCCATTCTGCAAAAGGCTGAACTTTTCCAGGCCTCAATTTATTTATTTCAATAGTTTCCAGGAGAAGGCAAAAGATAACCTAATGGAAATAAAAACCTGCTACTAAATTAAACTTTAAGACTATTTTCTTCATTCAAAAATATTTTTTACATAAAGGCGATTGAAGGAGATAAATATAACGTTTTTAGCTGAAACCAAATCTAGGAAAGAATGTTAAACATTGATATGTCCCACACTCTCGCTTTGATTATAAACTCCAGTATCACACTAGCAGCCTAGCTTAACAATCGTAAAAAAGGCAGATGGAAGAAATTACTCTAGGGTGACGATTTAAAAAATACAAAGTAATATTCAGCTAGCATGGCTGACTTTAACACGTGTAAGGGCAGAATATAAAATACAAGCTGAACAATACAATATTTTTCCTCTCCCCCAATCTTTCTCAATCTTGCACAGGCTCCGAGCAGAAGATAATAATCATTTTCCAGTAACATAATAATAGAAAAGGTATTGACCAGGAATACAATCTACTTGATCACTCTGCATGACTTCATTCTCAGCCCTGAAAGCTCAGTTTGATGGCATGAGCTATCTGTCTCTCAGAGGAATAATGGGCTTTCCAACTGCACTAGGGCTGAAGGATGTGATTCGTTTCACCTGACACCATATTCCACGTGTCCCCAAATTCACTGATCCCTGCCCCATACATCTCCAAGCCGATATTTCCACGCTGGCATGGTTTCTTGGACCCAGTATTCTGTGGCCGCTAAATGCTACTAAAGGATTTCTGACTTCCACTCTGTCCCCACGTTAATTTCCTCTTCCCATTTGGATGAAATAGTAACCTGACCCTCATTGCCCATTCCCGAGATGAAAAGCAGTGCTGGCACGCCACACGTGACTTATTCACTGGTTTATGGACCCAGCTGTCTCAAAGGATTATCTTTAATACACAAAGTGTCCTGGAATGCTAAATGGTGCTTTAGGATGTCTCTGAAGTGGTTGAGAAATGGGTCACAATCATATGGAGAAAAGGAAACTCCCCACTGGCCAAACATTTTAAAAAGCTAAGAAGGCTCATCAATGAAGACCAAAGTTAAAGACGCCCTTGGGCCATTTATTCATAGACTGAACTTGGCAATACCTTCCACTTGGAATCTACTCCCAGCAGTTACGCAAGTGAGAGTTGGGCCAAACGCAAGACCAGTGCACTTGGTTTATTTCTCATCCTTGGAGTTTGTTTTT
>JAQZBX010059548.1:0-17487 GCA_029593785.1 Cabassous unicinctus
TTTAAAAAAAAAAAAAAAAAGTCATTAAAAGATCTGTTGTGATATTTGGTAGATACTTTTCTTTAATTTCAGACATTTACCCTGAAATGTATCTTTCCATTTTTATCTTACCATTATTCCTAAATCTAATGGGTTGCTTTTTCAATATTGTGCCTGCCAGTATGCCTACAAAATCATCTGTAAGCATCAAAATGAACCCAAATTGTTAGTCATAATTTTAATCATACCTTTATTTCTCCTTTCTTGAAAAAAGAAGTGTTATTTTGATAATTACGCTTGACATATTGTGTTGTAGATTGTCCTTCATTGAACTATTTTGAATGTTTAAATTAGGTGCCACTTAAATTTATTTTATTATACCATCAATAGCTGATTAAAAAGAACCAAATATTTCTAGTATACTTTGTGTATTGTGTTTTGTTCTAAGTAATAGTAATGCTAGTATATAGGAAGGAGCTTTATCCCTGCAGTATGTGGAGATAAAGTAGGAAGAGATCAAAAACAGACTCTTTATAAGAGTCTATTTATCTCTTATCTTCACTAGACATTTAAAATTTATTTTTGGGGAGCAGATGTGGCTCAAGCAGTTGAGTGCCTGCTTCCCACATGGGAGGTCCCAGGTTCAGTTCCCTGTGCCTCCTAAAAAAAAAAACAACAACAAAGCAAACAAATAAACCTAGGGGAGCCCATGTGGCTCAGTGGTTGAGCACCAGCTTCCCACATACAAGGTCTTGGGTTTAATCCCTACCCCCTAGTACCTCAAAAAAAAAAAAATTATTTTTTGCTAGACATATTTTTACTAATCCTTGGTTAAAGAAAAATTCCAAACAACAAAACAGACAAACCTAGGGGAGCCCATGTGGCTCAGTGGTTGAGCACCAGCTTCGCACATACAAGGTCTTGGGTTTAATCACTACCCCCTAGTACCTCAAAAAAATATATATATTTTTGCTAGACATATTTTTACTAATCCTTGGTTAAAGAAAAATTCTAAAATAGCAGACTTGTTGGACTCGCATAAATATATAGTACATCTGATCCTACAAGTCCACTGCTGATCAGTAATGACCTATATGTTAAAATAAAATTCTAATAAAAATTAATTGGGCTTTATTTCTACTTACTCGTTCCTGTCCCTACTTAGACTTCAAATTAGATTAGCTACCCAGAGATAAAAGCTATACTTCATGTAGCATTTTAAAGTCTATATTCTTATCTTGACTGTTAAAATTGCATTATTGAAACATGTTTTTTAGCATTAGTCCAGAAGCAGATATAAAGAACCCATTCTGCAAGTCAGGAGGGTCTTATTTTATTTTCAGTAAGTCTAACTCTCTTATTGATATTGATAGACATTGACTTGGATTTTCAATCAGTTTGAATGATTCTCGTTTTTCTTTAAAAGTGAGCTGTTTGCTAATTGGAATGGTTAAAAATGAGGGTGTGTTCTTTAGATGTAGCTCAGTCTTTCAAATTATAGATAACTATCAAATATATATGCCAGAGTTTGCAAGATACCACCAAGTATGCAGTTGTAACAAGTTCACAGTCTTCCTGAAATTTATTTTCGTGGAAACAGTGTGTCAAATACATATATATATGATGGTATGTGCTGCAGAGTACTGTGAAAGAGAACCTAATCTAAATTTGGAAAGGGTCAGAAAAGTCTTTTAGGGGAAGTAACATTTAAACTGAGGGCAAGTGGATGAGTAGCCAGTCATAATGTGCAAAGGCCCAGAAGCTGGAAAGAATTCAGAAAGTTGGCACAACTGAACAAAATGATAAGGGGCAGATGAAGCTGATTTGGTTGGCAGTAACTTAAAGGAGGACTAAGCCAAGCAACCAAAACGTGTTTCATATGAAAGAAGAGACCTTAGTTCAAAATGGAATACATATGCTTTAAGGGCACATGATGAGAGAACAGAAAAATCGCTAAAACTAAAAAACATGCTTTATTTTTAAATTTTACTAGAAGGGAACTTGATTATATATAACATATCTATAACATAACATTGGTTGTTTATTGATTTATATATAAACTGATTAATATATATTTGCTATACATTATTTATTCTACATTAATTGGTTAATATAGGCTGAATGGGAATGCCAATCCTTCACAAATTAGTATGTGAATTTAATGCCATTCCAATAAGAATCACCAGTTTCTTTGTAACTGGGAAAAGTGATATTGAAGCTTATGTGGAGAAACCAACATTCAAGACTCTCTAAGACATTTTTTTTTTTTTTTTTTTTTTCTTTTTTCTCTAAGACATTTTTGAAAAAGTAATGACTCAGGCTAGTAAGATAGGAAATCAATAGATGGATCTAGAACCATTTGGACATCAATACCCCAAGATGGCTGCTGGAAAACCCTCGCGAGATTTCTCCCGGAAGCCAGGATAAGCCCCGAATATTCTTCAGAGGCCTTATAATTGGGCCCTCCTGGGGGATTGATGGGTGAGGTAATCAATCAAAACAGCAAACACCTAGGACTCCTTCCATGCCATTAGCAAAGGAGTGGAATAATTAACAGTTTAAAAAGCAGGTGCAAAGGTCAAATCTCTCTCCTGCTGCCTGCTCTCCTGCCCCTGCTCCCGGCTTCTGGTACTCTCAGCCCTGGTGGCTTCTGCTCCCTGCTCTCGCCGTGTCTCCCCTGCGCAGATCAACACGCAAGTAAAACCTGGGCATTTATAATCTATAATGGGAAATTGTAGCCTGTAAATCAGCCCTCTTTATCACTCTTCAGCCCCTTTATCTCTACCGGGGACCCGTGATCTGTTATTTTCTCCCATTTCTCTTCCCTCCCTGCCTTAATAAATTACTGGCCTAACTAACCTGACGTGCTCCGAAATTCACTTCTGTAGCATAAGTCAAGAACCTAGATTAAATCCAGTAATGATAAGGTGTTGAGAGAGGAGGGTTTTGCCCACCAAATGTTAAAACATTATAAAGGTGCTATAATGAAAATATGATATTGGCATGGAAAAGAAAAAATATATAAGGGATGTGGAATAAACATTCCAGAATAGATGCAAACAGATATGGGAGATTAATATATGCTAAAAATAATATTTTGTTTCTGTGGGAAAAAAGATGCATTAAAAATAAACATGGGAAGCGGATGTGGCTCAAGTGGTTGGGCTCCCATTTGCCACGTGGGAGGCCCCGGGGCCTCCTGGTGACGGCTAGCCAGCCCGCCCCGCGCAGTGAGCTGGCCCCGCAAGATGACGCAGCAGAGGGAGACAAGCAGACACGGAGGAGCACACAGCCAGTGCAAGCAGCCAGGGAGGGGCGACAAAAAAATAAACAAGACAGCACAACTAGTTATGACGGAAGCAAACAGGCTGGCATTGAATGTGAATTTCAGATAGAATAAAAATCTATATTAAAAAGATTTTATATAATGAGGAAGTAATACAGGAAAATACATAAATCTTAGGGAAAACATTCTTAAGAAAAATATAAACTGTAGAAAAGTACAGATTTGACCGAATTTTTAAAAAAAATTTTTCATATTATAGTTTTAAGAAACCTGAGAAAAAAACAAACTTGGGAACAAATACTTTCAATACATATTCCTAATATACAGAACTGCCACAAATACGAAAAAGACAATACAATGGCAAGAAATCAACGTGAACAGGAAATTCACAGAAAAATAAATGGAAGTGGGGGAAAAAAACATGAAAAGACATCCAACTTCCCCTACAGACCAGAAAATGCAAATTAAATGAGATACCCCTTGGTAAATATGTAAAATAAGCTCAGAGCTACTAAGGATATGAAAAATCAGCACTTGCATATACAGCTGGTGGGCGTGTGAATTACTACGATTTGGGGGGAAGCAATCTGGCAACATCTACTAAGATTTGTATTTGCAAATCCTTTGACTCAACAACACTCCCATGACCGAGGGGGTAAAAAAAGGGCAGCCCTTTATTGCATGTAATTGGAAACAGCCTGAATTAATAGCATACCAGGGTTGTCTGCAAAACCTTGAAAAAACTTCTGTTAGGTCTATACATACTGATTGTAAATATGGTGACAGGCATATTGTCATGAAAACAGCAAGTTTTCTATAGTATGAAAGTGAGGGAAAGGAAAATGTAAAACTCTAATGTATATATTTGTTAGTCTAATCCTAGGACAAAGTATGTAAATGTATATTTCAGTCAACATTGGTCTCTTAAGAAAGGGTCTGAGTTTTTCTCTATATGTCTGTATTTACATTTTTACAAGCATTTACTTTTAAACATTTTCAACAAATGAGCTATAGCCGTTACTGAGAATCAATTGCTATTTCAGGTGTACCTGAGAACTGAGTATATTTAGTGATTAATCTCAGGTATCCACATTATAAATCGTGGTCAGTATAACTTTGGGTAAGTATGATTGGGATGTTGGTTTAGATGAGGCTCTTATCACAGGCATTTGGCATCATTTTTTAGGCTGTGTCTTTAGAAACTAATACCGCAGAGCCATCTGAGCATCCAACGTGACACAAATTTGAGAGATTGTGAACGAAAGAAGAGTATGCTTTCATGAGATCCTACAGTCATGGAGTAGATAAGCTAAGAGGTGGATTTTTTTAAAATAAAAAATCAATTTTATTAATACATATTAATGAACATACAATTAATCCAGAGTGTACAATCAATGGTATTTGCTGTAATCACATACTTATGTATTCATCACTTCAATCATTATTATAGCATTTTCATTATTTCAATAATAATAATAAACGTAAAGCAGACAAACAAGAAAATTCCTCAAGAGGTGACCGATTTTGAAAATGCTTCCAGAATTTGGGGAGAGAGAAGATTGGCTTTAACTTGTTTCCCACTTTTTTTTATTGTTAACGTTAAAGAACAGTTTTGCTGCTGGAAACACCAACATACACGGTTAGCCTAGATGCTCATCTTGAGCAGCATCTATCCTAAAAGAATCTGCCTGAGAGGAAGATCTCCTTGGGCCCTTCTTGTTCTGGTTTTGATATTTGTTTTATTTTCATCAAAGTGTCTCAATAGATCAGCCTTTTCTGGACATTCCACATAAGTGAAATCATTCATATGTGGTCTTTTGCATCTGTTTTCATTTAACAATGTTTTGAGGTTATGCCAAGTACTTCGTTCCTTTTAATATTGAATAGTATTCCATTTTATGGATGTGCCACATTTTATTCATCCATTCACCTGGGCTTCCAGTTTTTTGGCTATTTTGAATAATGCTGCTATGAACATTTGCATGCCATTTTGTGGACACACGTTTTCATTTCTCTTGGGTAGATATCTAGGACTGGAATTGCCAGGTGGTATGGTATATTGATATTTAATTTTTTAAAAGAAACCTCCAAAGTGCACCACTTGTACATTCCCATCAGCAATATATAAGGGTTCCCATTTCTCCAATTCTTTGTCAACACTTGTTATTATCTTTTTATGACAGCCGTTCTGACAATGTGAAATGCTGTCTTATTGTGGTTTTAGTTTGTGTATTTCTAATGAGACTAATGACGTTCCGGCATCTATTTGTGGCCATACATCTTTTTTGATGAAATGCCTATTCTAATATTTTGCCCATTTTTGGTTTTGGGGTTTGAATTATAAGAGGTCATTATATATTCTGGATACAGGTATTTTATCCATACATATTTTCCCCCAGCCTGTGGTTTGTCATTTCATGTTTAGTGAAGTCTTTTTTTTTTTTTTTTAAACAAATCAATTTTATTGATACATATTAATAGAGCATAAATCCATTCAAAGTATACAATCATTGGTATTTGGTATAATTACATAGTTATGCATTCATCATGTCTATTATTATTAGAGCATTTTCATTATTCCAATAATAATAATTAATAAATTAAAAATCACCTCTCAATCTCTCTATGCGTCCTCTGCCATACATAGCTGCTATTCTGGTTACAGCTCTCTAGTTTATTTGTATTTATATTTTGTAAAAAGTCACGTATGCATTATCACCCATATTCATGTTTTACATGAGATTGCACTATCTTATAGAGTCCCAGTTACAGTTTTTAGCTTTCCTTCTAGCAATATACATGACCTTAGCCTTTCCCTTTCCACCTTTCATACCCATATAAAAGCACTGCTAGTTACAAACACCATGATGTGCTTTCACATTTCCTATTCATTTCCAAAGATTTACAAACAACCTTTTTACCAATTCTGCACAGATTAACCCTCAGCTTTCCACTCTCTACCCTCATTCTATTTTCTGATGACTTTAGTGATGTCTTTTGAAGTACAAAAGTTTTAAATTTTGATCAAGTCCAATTTGTCATTTTTTTTCATTTGTAGATTGTGTTTTTGGTGTCGCATCTAAGAAATCTTTGCCTAACCCAAGGTCACAAAGTTTGCTAAACATTTAGGCCCATGATCCGTTTTGAGTTATGTGTATGGTGTGGATTAAGAGTCTAATTGAATCTTTTTGCATGTAGATATCCAATTGTCCCAGCACCATTGTCAAAAAGAAAATACTTTTCCCACTGAATTGCCTTGGCACCTTTGATCTATATATTTGTCCTTATGCCAGTACCATGTTGTTTTGAATATTGTAGATTTACAGTATGTTTTGAAATGAAGACATGTAAATCCTCCAAATTTGTTCTTTTTCAAGATTGTTTTGACTATTCTGAGCTTCATATAAATTTTAGGATCAACTTGTCCTAAAAATGAAAGAAAAAAAAATAGCCTGATGGAAGTTTTATATTGTGTTGAATCTAAAGCTCAATTTGGAAAAAATTCCATTCTAATAGCTGCTTTAGGCAGACTTACAGCCTCCTAAAGCTGTCCTTGCCCTGATTCTGGGAGCCCGGGCGTCCTTGCGTGGCACCCTGTGGGGAACTGGGTGTGGGGGACTGCCTACAGGGGGCTCTGGCCCCTGTTGTAGCTGCTAAACTTACCTTGCATTCCTGTGCTGAGTTTCACTTTGTCATGGTGTAAACACTGCAAGGCTTGGTTTGCAGATATTTTTTGCGGCTTTTGCACCTATAGCTACGAGGAATATTGGCCTGCAGTTTTGTCTTGTTTTTTTTTGTTTGTTTGTTTTGGTTTGTTTTTTTCTTGTGATGTTTTCATCTTGTTTTGTTATCAGGGTACTACTGGCTTCTTAGAATAAGTTAGGAAGTGTTCTCTCCTGTTTTCTGGAAGAATTTAAGGATTGATTGGTATTATTTCTCTAAATGTTTGGTAGACTTCACTAATGACACTCTGTAGGTTTATGCTTTTTTTTGGGGGGGGAGGATTTTTAATTACTAATTCAATTTCTTTACGTTTTACAGATCTACAGTTCCTGTTTCTTCTTGAGTGAGTTTTGGTAATTTGTGTCTTTCTAGGAATTTGTCCAATTCATCTAAGTTATCTAATTTGTGGGCAGAAAGTTGTTCATAATATCCCTTATAGGTAAACCTTTTATTGTCTGAAAGTCCCCTCGTAATTCCTGACTTTGGTAATTTGTGTTCTCTCTTTTTTTTTCTTGGTCAAAATAGCTAAAACGTTGTCAGTTGATTTTTTTTTCAACAACGAAAAAACCTTTTGGTTTCACTGATTTTTTTTTCTCTTGTTTTTCTGATTTTGAATTCATTGCTTTCCACTCATTTTTTGGGGGGGGAGGGGATGCTTTGCATTTAGTTTGCTCTTCTTTTTCTAGTTTCTTAAGGTAGAAGCTCAGATAATTGATTTCTCTCTTTTCTAATATTGTAATTTATAGCAATAAATTTCTCTCTAAACACTACTTTAACTACATCCCATAAAGTTTGGGAGTTTTGTTTGTTTGTTTGTTTTTAGGAGGTCCAGGGGATCAAACCCAGGACCTTGTACGTGGGAAGGAGGCACTCAAAGCACTGAGCTACACCAGCTCCCCTCCCATAAATTTTGATACTTTATATTTTTGTTTTCATTTGGCTCAAATATTTTCTAATTTCCCTGATGATTTCTTCTTTGGCCTATGGGTATATTTAGAAGTGTGTTGTTTAATTTTCAAAATTTGTGGATTTCCCTAATTTTCTTCAGTTGTTGACTTTGAATTCAATTCGATTGATGTCACAGAATATACTGTGTGTGATTTCAGTCCTTTAAATTTGTTATGACTGGTTTTATGGCCTAGCATCTATATGGTCTTTCCTGGAGAATGCCCCACATGCACTTTAAAAAAAATGAGTACTCTGTCGGCATAGGGTGTGGTGTGGATAGATCTCAGTAGGTTAAATTAGTAAATAGTATTGTTCAACTCTTCTATATACTGCTGGTTTTCTGTCTAGTTGTTCAATCCACTAAGTGTGGGTATTGACGTCTCCAATTAAGATTTTTGAATTTTCTATTTCTCCTTTCATTTCTGTCAGTTTTTGCTTCATGTATTTTGGGGCTCTGTTATTAGGTTTCTATATGTTTATAAATGTCATATCTTCCTGAGAAATTTACCCTAATTATCATTATTAAGTGTCTTTGTCTCTATTAACTTTTTGGTCTTAAACTTTATTTTGTCTGATATTAGTTTAACCTCTCCAACTCTATTATGATTATTGATTGCATGGTGTTTGTCCATCCTTTTACTTTCAACCTCTTCGTGTTTTTGACTCTAAAGTGTGTCTCTTGTACACAAGCATATTGTTTTTTAATCCAGTCTAAAAAGCTCTGACTTTGGGTTGGAGTGTTTAATCCATTCATATTTAATCTTGCTATTATATGGTTGGATTTACATCTGCTATTTGTTTTCTGTCTCATATCTTTTTTTGTTTCTTTGTTCCTCTTTTAACACTTTCTTTTGTATTAAGTAGATATTTTCCAGTGTACCATCATCCTTTGATTTTCTTTACTATAATTTTCTTAGAGGTTGTCCTAGAGATTACTGAATGCATCTTGCCATGACCAGTCATACATGTATGTTTTGTTTTAAATCATCAAATAAATAAATTTTTTATACATTTATTCCTTGTTCCATCAAATGTAAACAGAATCTCCCGGTTCTCCACCTCATAAGATATTGCTTTCACTGTTCCCTTTATCACTCTTATCCCATAATTTCATCTCCCAAATTTACCTTTACAGTTCTGAATAATTGATAGGTTTAATAATATTTACATTTATTCTATTCTATGGCAAAATTTTAATTTTTCACACTTTTTCTCTAGGTTGATTCTAAAAGTTAAAAAATCACTAATTGGTGTTTCTGAGTTTTGTGTGCAACTTTTTTGTTTTTCCTAGAGGTTTTTAATGCCTTTTTGCCTTTATCCTACCTTTGATTAAGAAGGGAGAAAAGCTATCTTCCAAAGCATTTCATCCTTCCACTCCTGAGTTTGCAACACAACTGACATCATGGGACTTCCCAAAGTTCCTGACTTGGATCTATTCCATGTCTTCTTCTCCTTTGGTTTACTTCTCCATTTTGCTGGAGCACATTATCAAGTAACTTTCTAAGATAGGATGTATGTGAGGTCAGCATTTTAAATTCTTACCTCTATCTAAAAATGACTATTTTATCCATTTGTTGAATTAATAGTATGATTAGGTGTAGAGTTACATATTGAAAATAATTTTCTCTCAGAATTTTGAAGGCATTTTTCTATGCTTCTCATTCAAGTTGTTAATGAAATAGAACTCTGCTACAAGTCCTATTCTTATTCTTTATGGATGACCTGCTATTTTTCTCTCTGGAAGCTTTTAGGATCTTCTCTAGCTTTGGTGTTCAGAAGTTTCACAATGGTGATCCTATCTTTATTTTTTTCCTGCTAGGCACTAGCACTGGACCTATTATTTGGAATACTGCTGACTTGAGCTCTGTGAAAATATATTTCTTTGATGTTTCCTCTACTCTATATTTCTCTGTTCTTTCTCTCTAGAATGCTTATTAGCCAGACAATGCACCTCCTGATTTATTGCTCTGTCTTTATTTGATTTCATATTTTAATGTATTTGCCCTTCTGTTCTATATTGATTTTTTTTTTTTTCAAACTTTTCTTACAATACTTCAAAATTTTTCATTCCAACAACATATTTTTAATTTTGAAGAGCTTTTGGAAAGATTGTTATTTCTTGTTTGGGGGGTGTAATTATTTTGTCAAATCCATCTGTAGAAGATAAAGTTGTTTTATTTGTTTGGTTTAAATTCTCTTGTGTTCCCTGAATTCTGTTTCCTTTGGATTCACATCTCTTTATTTTGGTCTTTCTCTCTTTCTTTTTTTCTCCAAACAAACACTCCCTCCCCTCACTCCCTGGTAATCTCTAACACCTTTTCCATCTCTTCTAATATGCTCTTGTAAGTGATATATCATACAGTACTTGTCCTTATTTGTCTTGCTTATTTCACTGAGTATAATGTTTTCAAGGGTTCTTTCATGTTGCAGCATGTCTCATACATAACTTCATTCTCCTTTCTTTTACCAAATAATATTCCATTGTGTGTGTGTTTATCCATTCATTTGTTGATGGACACTCGGGTTGTTTCTACCTTTTGGCTACTGTGAATAATACTGCTGTGAACCTTGGTGTACAAGCTGCTGTTGTTTTTCATGTTGTATTATTTGCTCAAATATCTGGTGATCCTTGGTTGGCCCTTCATATCCAAGACTAAGGCAGTGTAAAGCTATGGGGGAAGTTCTTGCATTGCTAGGTTTCACTTTGGGGAGATTGAGTAGGGCGCCAACTCATACTCTGGGGGGCTCCTCCTAAGGGCCAGAATGTGGGCTTCTCCGGGATTATTTCATTATTTTAGAGAAGGTCCTCTGGCTTCTTGCCTGGGGAGTCGATGCAGCTGTCGGCATTCTGCTTGCTGAGACAGTCATATCACAGACTTCAGTTAACCCTTTCCCTAGTCCTAAGTCTTGCTGCAGCCCAATGCTGTACCTGGGTTTCTAGGTCCAGAGCCTCCTCAGAGCCTGGATGCTGATAATCTTCCTCCTTGGCTTTGTCCCTACAGGGATGATAGTTTGAGCAGATGCAATTATATTCCTACCTGGCCCATGGATAACCATAGATCTACTTGTAAGATGGTTTTGCACCAGCCACAGGCTGGTAGGAGGGCTAAGAACAGATAAGTTCTCTTCAGGGGGATCTTGATTCCCTGCCCTAGGCTGACCACCTTAATCTGAAAAGAATTAGCAGCATGTAAATATTTTAGGATTGCAGCCATCTGGATACACTCTTAATGGTCTAACAGACTCACCTAACAACACTAAGTGTTATTTTGTTCGAATACCATGGTTATTTTAGTTTAAAAGCATGTCTTTCGAAAGTCGCCTCTCTCTTCACAACAGTAGAACTCTGGCAGTGAATTCAGTGGTCTAGGATTTGATGATACCGTGCCTAATTTCTGGTCATAATCTGGAATTTAAAACAAATCAATGAACTATTTTAAGAATACCTGCTCTTAAATTTTAATACACTGGCCTTTTAACAACAATTGGGTACAATAACAATGTTAGCTTACAGGATTTAAGACAAAGGACTGCACTTAAAAGATGTGAGAAAAGGACTTACTCAAAAGGTTATTTCTTTGGTTCAGTCTGATTGAGATATTACTGAATTACATCAAAATGTAAAAAGAAGGACATGAATCACATCTTAATTCTAGACCCCAAAACCATTTACTATATTATCAATGGGCCACTTTGTGTTATCTATGTATCAAATCACAGTTGTTACCGTCCCTAAACCCATACCATACCCAATGGAATTCCCTTTTATCTTATTCATCCCTTGGCCACAGTCACTATCAATCCTGTTTCTCTAAATGTAAGGGTTCAAGGAGGGATTAGGCTGAATTCAGCAACCACTGCCTCTAGGCTTGCAGAGCCCAGACCTGAGTTTTTCACTGCTAGCACCGTAACCAAAGCTGTGCGCTGCGTTAGGTATCTCACATGTACGTTAATGTTCACAGTACCCTCAGAGGTACCCTGATGTTATCACCATCTAAAAGAGATGGGCTGCCTGCCCACATCTACACTTTCTAAGAGGCGGAGACCACGCCTGAGCCTGGATTGTCACCCTTCCAGGTCCTACATCTTCTCACTCTTCTCTTCCACCTTCCATAACACCTCAACAGCATTTCAAGAAATAAATCTCTTTTCATATTAAGATTGGATAACATCTCACTAACCCAGGGAGTATGACTAGAAATGCCATCTGTGAGGACTTGTTAAGTAGGTTAGATTATTCTAGGACAATTAAGTGAGATCCTGACTGTACCGTAACCAGGTGACTTCTCAAGGCATATTATGGAACCAAACAGCAACTCTCGCCTTCTGGAGAGTTCAATTGTATTCCAGGAAAATACATCAAGGTTGCTTCAAAGTGTGCAGAATCCTACTCAGAGTCCTTAGTGGTGCTTGGAGTTACAGTGGAGCTGAGTCATACACATATGCAACCAGGTGAATTAAACAAATTGGGGGGGACGGGGGATTCGTTCTGCCATTCCACAGACAGTGGATGCTATCAAGCCAGAAACATCTTGTGCACCCTGGGGACACTGTGTAAAATGATTATTTGGTTTTCCTTACATTTGACAAAGTGAAATTATTGTTCATGTGGACATGTGGCAGTGACGTCTTTGAAAGCCATCACTGAAAATTAAAAAAGAAGAAAGAACCACAGAGAGACTGTAACCAGTTTACTGTAGTATTCCATGCTTTCTCCCATTTCCTCCTTGCTCTCCTGAATGCATGGAGGGAGAGGTGGATGAAAGGAGCCTGGGGGCAGCCCTTGGAATTCTTCTGCTGCACCCAGACACACACATGCCCCTTGCTAGGGATTGAATTTGAATCACATCCTCCACAAAGACATGTTTCAAGCCCGAACCCCTGTCCTGTGGGTGTGAACTCATTCATAAATAGGATCTTCAAAGATGCTAAGGCTGAACTGAATCAGGGGAACTTAATCCAGGATGACTGGAGTCCTTAGAAGCAGAGGCAGTTGAACATGGTGGGAAAGGAGGCAGGAGGGGACAGAAGGCAATGTGATGGAGGCAGGGATTGTGTTACGGATTGCAGGCAAGCCACTGCCAGAACGCTACAGACTTCAGAGAAAGCATGGCCTGCCAACGGACCTCTAGCTTCCAAACCTCGTGGCACTAAATTCCTGTTGTTTAAGCTGATCAGTCGTGACATTTGCCACAGCAGAAGCGGCAAACCATGGTACCCCCCACCCCCCCAACCTGACTGCTCCCAGGCAAGCACACGGAAGATACTGATCTAGAGCCCAGACAAGGCTCCCTCAGACGTAATGAGCAGCTGACTTGACTTACCAAACTTGTAGAATGGCAGGGAATAGTCTCTTTGGTAAGTGGTTTCTTTATACCATGGTTCAACAGGCTTTGAGTGTCTTCGGAAACAAATATATCGAATGAGAGTTTGTTGGTCCAATTGAGGTGGATGGTGACTTTTCCCCTTGGGTGGAATTGCCAAGTCTATGAGAGGCCTAAATGAAAGTAGAAATGGGTCATTGAACACGCAGGAAAAGACAAGTGTTCCATTTTCTCATCAGCCGAAATTGAGGCCTTGAAGCTAACAAGACAGGTTTGGCTTGACTCCATAGCTCAAAGGCACACCCTAGAAAAGTTGTCATGTGGATAGCTCAGTATTGTTCGCCCCTTTCACATCCCTCCTTTTCCTTGGTGCACAGATCCCAAATGACACCTGCGCCAAAACCTACAATGGTGAAGGATGTTGTTTAGGTGGGAAAATGTGCGAGGTACCGGAAGCGAGGCATATGGGAATCCATATATTTTTTATGTAACATTTATGTAATCTAAATATCTTTTAAAAAAGAAAAAATATATTTAATTTAAAAAAAAAACCACCTACACTGGATCTGCCCTTCTGGATCCTCCAGTTTTCCCTGCTTCCCTTTTCCGCTGTTATTTTCCTATGGATGTCTGGTTTCCTGAAGGGAGCAACGCTTCCTTTTAGCCAGACCACCCTGTACCGTGTGTCTTGGCGTTCGATGAAGCTGAAGTCTGTTTTAGCCTTCCTGTACCCTCTGAAGGCCAAAGAAAAGAAGAATCAAAACATAATGAAATAGTTTCATATGCTAGGCGTGTACCTTGGTACAACCTGTTGAGAACAATTTGGTGACAGGGATTACGACTTTTAAAATGTACATAAGTGTCCTAGAAATTCCAGCAATTAGGGATGGCATGAAAGATTTAGCTATATGAATGTTCATCAAAGTGTTTTATGACGATAATGAAAGTGACATTAATGTAAAAAATAGGGCATTGTTTAGATGATATATATAAATATATAGGAATTCTGTGCCACCATTAAAAGTGGTGCTATAAAATTACAACTTCTGAGACAGAAAAAAGTCCGCAATGTATTAGTGAGGTTAGAAAAAGGTTTCATACCAAGAAGAAAAAAAAAAAAAAGGTTTCAGATGATCTCATCCTATTTTGGTATAAATCTGGAAGGCTCTGTGAATGATTATCTCTGGGTGCTGAGATAATGGGTGAGTTTCAGTTAATTATTTTGATTAGCAATGTTTTCTAAAGTTTCTAATATGTATTATTTTTGTAATAAGGAAAACAATGAAAGTTTTTTCATAATCTATAAAATAGATGAGATTAGCGTCTTTAGATATGAAAAATAGTAAATATTGGCTGAGATTTAAGAACATATAAATTTTAATCAAGGTGACTAGTACATAGTCTTAGGGAAGCTGGATTGTATCACTGGGACCTAATCACACAAGTGAGGCAACTGAAACTGCTTAATCAGAATCAATTGCATTTAATTGTGCAAAAACTTGATTGTAATGTAATTGCCTTCCATAAAGAAAGACTGTGTGAGTGGACGTGGAGTGGCACAGCTGAAGTTCAGATGAAGCAGTGGCTGAAGTTTAGATGCTGGGGACCAAGCCCAGGTGCACCCCAGCTGGACTTGCCCTGGGTTTTCAAGCAATACAGCAGTGTCCTTCTGAAGACTTACACTCAAGGGGGGCCTCTAAAGCTGAGCACACCAAGTTGGTTGAGGAATATCTGTGGAGAAGGTTAGACATTAAACACCTATCGAATCGCACAATGGCTATAACAGCTGAACTTAGGACTGGGCCTAAAAGCTGCATTATGTCCTGGGGCTTCAGCTTGTCCGTTTTTTTTTTTATCTTTTCTTTTTTTTCTTTTCTTTTCTATTTTTTAACTAGAAGCTTAATAAACTCATAGTATGGCATATGCATTTAGTTTTCCTCTGAAGGCTAGTCTTGGGAAGGCACAAATCTTCTCAGAGGCAAGTAGCATCAAGGTACCCTTTAACTCATCCATCCTCTGGTAGGAGGACTGACCTTTGGGTGCAGGGCAGGGGTGGAGAGTCGCGGGCTGAGGATGGGCAAAGTTCATATTGAATACAATATAGGGGGTGCCCCCGAGGGCAGGGCCAGGAGCAGCTGTGGCAGCAGCGGGCTTCTGCCATTTCCTTTCTCGTCTATCCTCTGGCAGAATGCATAGCCTAATAAGAGTTTAACATAAGTCTGCATTTGACTTGGAACAAGCTCTGAACTGAGACTCAGAAAATGTGGATGGATTCTAGTCCCAGCTTTTACACCAGCTATGTGACCTGACGCAAGACACTTCACTCCTCTGGGCTGCAATTTAATTATCTAGTTGAATCAGAATGGCCTCTAAAGGTACTTCGAGTTTGATCATCTATTAAGTTTAGACCATATGCTGCTTTAAACCACAGATATGTGGCAGTTTGAAATTATTTTGTGAATCCCAGAAAGGAACTAATCCATCCCTGTGGGTATGAGAACCTTTGACTGGACTACGTCAGTGAGGCATGACTCAGGTTGAGTCTCCCTGCTCTTGCTGGGTCTGCTGTAAGTGGAGACACACAGGGAAATGGAGCTCTGCCATATTTGATGCTGCCATGTGAGAGAAAGGAGAGGCTCAAAGACCTAAGGCCATAGGGAGAGATGAGCCACTTGCCTGATATCTTGAAGCTGAACTTGGAAAGAAAACAGGGCAGCCGTGCCTGAGAGAGGAGGTCCAGTAAGAGACAAGCCCTATGCCTGGTTGCCCACAGGTACAGTACAGCCCAGAGGGGAAGGCAGAGACCTCAGCAGAGATCACCCGCTCTCTTGCTTCACCACATGGCAGCTGACTTTGGTGAGAAAGCACCTCTTATGGTGCCTTGAGTTGACTTTTCATGGCCTTGGAACTGTAAGTTTTTACCCCAAATAGATTCCCTTTATAAAAGCCAATCCATTTCTGGTACATTGCATCGTCAGCTCTTTGGCAAAGTAAAACATGGAAGATAATCAAGAATTAACTATATCAAAGGCAGTTAAGAAGAGAAATTAGTAAAATATACTAGATGATGCACTAAAAGTAATGGCAGTCATATGTTGAGTGCTTATGTGTTCTGGAATTTTAATTCAAATTTTGTTAACAGATAAGGCAACTGATAATCAGAGAACGTATCCCAATTGTCCAAGATCAGACATTTCATATGTTACTCAAATTGCTGCTCTTAACTACAGTTGTTTCCAGTCTCCCAGAATTAGAAAATAATAGAGTGCCTATGGTTTTCTTCTTCTTTCTTTCCTTTTGTTAAAGCAACACCTGGAAGAACAGAAATCATTTAGGCCAATTTTACTGAGAAGGAAACAGTATCAGGAAGGTAGTCGTTTGACCAATCTGAAACACTAAACTCATGGTGCATCTTCTCTGATGATTAAATAAAACCTTATATTTATTGCTAGTTATAAAAGGAATATATGGGACGTATTTTTGGGGAAGATGGAGGAGTAGGGAGCTCCAGGACTCAGTCCTTCCACCAAAACAACTATTAAACAGGCAGGAAATGTCTGGAACAGCTATTTTGAAGCTCCAGAGGCCAGAGGAACACTGTACATTATCCAGGGAAGAGCGGAGGAACAGGCAGATAAACTGTAAATTGCTCTCTCTCTACCAGCATCCACCCCCCACTCTCACCTCAGGCTGCCTTGGGGTCCAGTCCCTGGCTGGCTGCTGGTGACAGAAAGGGGCATAAAAATCCTCTTTCCCGAGAACAGGGGTGGGCACAGCTGATCACTTATCATGGCTTTTGATTAGTGAATTTGTATTGCTGAGTCACAGCTCTGAGGGTAGCTGTGGTTTAAGCCTGCCCCCGACAAAGGTGATAGCAGCCTTTGTTTCAACTCTCCCCAGATGGGGCGGAGGTGGAGGAGCTTTAAAGACCCATGGCTTCCTCAGGGCTGAAGGGGGACAGTTATCTGAGGGGCTGCGTTTGCTGGTGAGGCCAGGAAAGTTCAGCTTTGGGAAGTGATCAGAGAAGCTTGTGGTGCTCTTCCTGACCCTTCCCCAGGGCACTTTGGGGCTGGTCTGCATCCCCTTCGTGGGTCCCTGCCCTGTTTTGTCTGGAAAAGACTGACTTGGGAAAGTCTTTTCCAGAGTGACCCTCCTCCCAGAATATACACTCCAGGCAAAAGCAGCATGAGATAATGAATAGAGTGTGAAAAACTATAGAGGCAGACA
>JAQZBX010059549.1:0-17508 GCA_029593785.1 Cabassous unicinctus
GATGGATTACCCCATTTTTCCCAAAGACACCATCCATAGGATTAAATATTATCATACATATATTATATAAAAAAAGAAAGAAAGAAAAAATGAAAATCATTCATAATTGTTATTATTTAGAAGTATTTGCCTCCAAGTATTTTACTTTGTGCATGTAAAGCTTATTTATTTGTATACTTACATGTTTATATAATTTTATCATGCTCAATTTTCAGTAATATCATGATATTAAATATTTATAATATACCTTGACTTCTTTTACAATAAACTTTTGTAAAACCCACAATTTCATTTATTTTGCTTTGACTAGTGCAGAATTACTAACTTCTTTTTAAGAGTGTGCACCAACTAATGAAAGGGAGTTTTTGAGGTGTGACAAAAAATATGGTGGTATTTCTCCAGTCAGGTTTGGGAGTGTCAACTAATTCATTGACAAAGCACATGTAATGTATTTAGTCACAACAATAGTTTTGCAGTTTGTTTTATTAATTTAGTTTATTGGCAATTATTATATTAAAAGAAACATGTTAGAAGAATGCAAAAATCTGTGCTGAGATGAGTACAATTTTTATCATTATATTAATGGCCAAAATCTTACTTCTTCTATAGACAACCAAGTGAAATGAATCCTCATGAATCTTTCATTAATTAATGATAGTGAAATCAATTATCATGTAGCTTTAGAAGCAACTCATGCAAGAAACACTGTTTATACTTTAGAATTTTCAGAGTGAATTTGTTTCCATAGGTCAAGTTATTACAAATTAATATTTCATATATTAAAGTTTTGAACATACAATTCTTAAATTCATAAAATATTCAGTGATACCTAAAAAGCTTATTTGAAGATTCAAAGACAGCATCAATTTATTTCACAATAGGGGCTTTTGGGGTTTAAGAGATTCTGTGTAAGTGCCATCTTAATAGTGTGCTTCCTCCTTTCAAAATAACCATGAAGGAGTTTTTCTTCTAGTCATTGAAATAAAAATTTTATAGACATTAAGTATACATTCAAGTAATGTAAGCAATAGTTGAAGAAATAATATTTCATAAAACTTTTTTGGCTAATATTTTGCTGAATCTTTATTGTTGGGATTCCAATATAACACCGCTAACAGTTAAAAAAAAACAACACATAACATTTGGTGGGTGATCAGGAGCAAGAAACAGAAAGGAAACATGATGTATTTGCCATACATTTCAACAAAATTTGAACTTTATCCCTGACAATTATTCAATGTCAGTTATTAAAAAATTCTATTCCTCCTTTTAATTATATCATTTTTTACACATTTTGAAGCTCTTTTTAGGAATTTGATGGTATTCTGAAAAATTGCCTCTATTGTTTTATTTTACATTGTCATTCATATCTCTGAAAACAGGCATCTACTCCATCTAATACTCCATCTAATAGAACTACTTTGCACAGCTTTATTCATATGTTTATATTTAAGGAATACATTTTTATATCCTTTTAATATCCATCTATTCCTTTTTAATTTTTTTACTGGAGAATTTGTGTGTTTACAGAACAAACATGCATAAAATACAGGAATCCCATATATCAACCCACTACCAAAAAGTTGCAGTGGTGTGTGTGAAACATTCATTACAATTGATGATGACACATTTTAAGAATTGTAGTATTAACTAAAGTTCATAATTTATCTTAGCGTTCACTGTTTGTGTGGTGGAACTCCATAGATTTTTAAAAATTTTTATACAGTTTCTATATATAAAATTTAACATTTCCCCATGTTAATCACATCAAGATATATATATATATATTAATGCTGTTATTTGAGTTCACAATATCATGCTACCATCATCACCATCTATCACCAATACATTTCCATTATTCCAGTTAGGACCCCTCTATGTTTTCTTTTTCTTTTTTCAACAATTTATTGAAGTATATCATTCATACATGAACATACATAAACTATAAGTGTTCAGTAAACATCATGATCTTACAAAACAAACATGCATAACATCATACAGGGCTCCCACACATCACCCCCCAACAAACACTCTGCATTGTTGTGAAATATTTGTTAACAAATCATGAAAGAGCATTGTCAAAATCTTCCTCCCCTCTACATTTTTTAAAGGATTTATTTATTTATTTATTTATTTACTTTTATCCATTTTTACCCTCCCCCATCCCACTCCCCTGTTTTTGCTCTTTCTGTGTCCATTCGCTGGGCAACTCTCTGTGTCCATTTCCTGCCCTCTCTTCTCATCCTTATCCTCCTTTCTTCACTGGGATTCAATCCTCGGAACCTCCAATGGGGGAGAGAGGCATCCTATTACCGCCTGCGCCACCTTAGTTCCTGGTTTTTTGGTGCGTCTCATCTTGGCTCTCCCTGGTGTCACTCTACTGTTAAGTTATCATCTTGCTGCATGGCTTGCAGGGCCTGGTGGCTCACCTGCAGACAGAGCCTGGCGGCTCAACTGCTTGCGGGGCCTGGTGGCTCACCCGTGCATGGGGCCTGGTGGTGCACCCACGCATGGGAACTAGTGGCCCATGCACCTCCTATATTTTTCTTTTTTTGTTGTTGTTTTTACCAGGAGGTACCAGGGGTCAAACCTAGGTCCCTCCATATGGAAGACAGAAGCCCAACCACCCGAGCCACATCCATCCCCCTGCTATATCTCTTAAGGTTGACCAAAGATACCCAAAGTTACAGCCTTTTCCCACACAGGATGGTCATATAATAAATCAGGCTTAGTTTATCACCAGCATTCTAAAAACCAGACCTAGGGAGAAAAACTAGGTCTGGGAACACATGCATGGTTTCTAATATAGTGAATGTTTAGCCTACGCTGATTATCACAAAATCAGGAGAGCGAGAATATTCGCATCCCTCTATGTTTTATGCTGGAACTTCTTATTCGTGGTCCTCACCCTGTCCACTGGTAATCTATATTCTAGATGCTGACTCAAAGAGTTTGCTTATTCTAATTTTTTCAAATAAATTAGATCATACAGTATTTGTCTTTTTGTGTCAGAATTATTTCACTCATGATGATGTCTTCAAGGTTCATTTATGTTGCTGCATTTATCAATATTTCATTCCTTTTTCAACTGAATAATATTTAATTTCTTATATGTATATACCACTTTTTATTTATCCATTCATCAGTTCATGGACACTTGGGTTGCTTCCATCTTTTGACAATTATGATTAATGTTGCTATGGTGTGCCAATATAAATTTGTTGAAGAGAGTACTCTTTTTCAGTTGAGTGATCTTTGCCCTCATGTCAAATATCAGTTGTCCAAAAATGTGAAGGTTGATTTCTGATCTCTCAATTCAATTCCATTGGTCCATATGTCTATCTTTGTGCCAGTACCATACTGTTTTTATTACCATGGCATTTTAGTAAGTTTTAAGATAGGGAAGTGTGAGTCCTCCAACTTCATTCTTCCTTTTCAGGATGGCTTTAGCTTTTTGGGACCCCTTCCCCTTCCATATAAAAGTGAACATTGGCTTATCAATTGACCTCTTAATGCTATTTAGTCTTCCAATCCATGAACAAAGAATGCTTTTCCATTTATGTCACCCATTTCATCTAGGTTATCTAATTTATTGGCATTACAATTTTTCATATTATCCTCTTATAGTCCTTTTTGTTTCAAAATAATAATGTAACTTTTTTCATTTCTGATTTCTATTATTTATCATTTTTTCTTTGCCAATCTAGCTAAATGTTTGCCAATTTTATGGATCTTTTCAAACAACTAACTTTGGGTTTTGTTGATTTTCTCTATTGTGTTTTTTTTTATTTTTCAATAATAATTTTTTTATTTTTTAAAAGACACTTAGATTACATAAATGTTACACAAAAAACATAGGGATTCCCATATGCCCCACTCCCCACACCTCCCACATCCTCCCACATAAACATCCTTCATTAGTGTGGCACATTCATTGCAACTGATACACGCGTCCTGGGACTTTGCCATTAAGCATGGGACATAGTTCACATTGTAGTCTATACTCTCTCTCACACAGTTCTGCATGTTATGTGATGATATAAAATGGCCTATATCTGTCATTGCAATGTCATTAGGATGATTCCCAAGTCCCGAAAAATCCCCTGTATTACAACTGTCTTTCCCTCTCTCTGCTCCCAGAGCCTCCAGTGACCACTGGTTCCACATCAATGTTGTAATTTCTTCCATTGCTAGAATCACAATTTGTCTATAGTAGAATACCAGTAAGTCCACTGTAATCCATAGTTCTTTCCCCAATTCTGAGGATTCTGGGATGGTGATGTCCACTCCACCTCAATTTGAGAGGGGGCTTATATTCCATGGGGAAGATGGAAGGGACTATCTTCATTGCAGTTGCAGACTCTCTGTGTTCCTTGGGATGGTCATTCTTCATCATCATCTCCTTGTTAGTTGTCCTGGGTGAGTCCAATGAGCTGTAGGGTAGGAGTTGTCACTCTGCTGAGATTCCAGGCCAGGCTGGCACATGGACAGCCCAAAGACTTGAGTCTCTTGGATGTACACCTACAAACTCCAGCACCAACCAAGCACCAACTAGCAATGCAACTGGAAAAAGACCTCGAATAAAAGGGGAAAAGTGAAAGTCAAATGAGTTTATATGGCTAAGAGACTTCAAAGTGAGTCGGGAGGTCATCCCAGAGGTAACTCTTATGCACATCTCAGCAAGATCTCATAGACTGCCAAAGTGGATACTACCCCAAATAGTGGGGCTCCTGAGGCCTCTGGAGACAGCCAGGTCCTTTGTCAGGGAGGAGAGTTCTGAAGTTTGGTGCCTTGCCAGTGGGCCCTACTTTGGAGTTTGTGCTCTGGAGAGTGACAGATTTGGACTCAATTATGTCTTCCCTACACACGGCTCACTTGTCCCTTCTATTTAAATCTTTATTCTTTTTTTGTTTGTTTGTTTCTATTTCATTTATCTCTGCTCTAATATTTATTTCCTTGTTTCTGCTCCCTTAAAGTTTAATTTGTTCTTCTTTTTCTAGTTTATCCAATTTTGAGGTTAGGTCTATGATTTGATGACTTTCTTGTTTTTTAATATATGCATTTAGAATTATAAATTTCCCTCTCAGAACTGCCTTTGTTGCATCCCATAAATTTAGGTATGTTTTAGTTTCATTTTCCTTCACCTCAAGCTATTTGTGAAATTGCTTTTGATTTCCTTTTAAACCATTGATTAAGAATATGTTGGTTACTTTTCACATGTTGTGAATTTTCCACTTTTTCCATTTTTTCCCTCTGTTATTGACTTCCAGCTTCATTCTTTTGTTGATGTAGAATATACATTGCATTATTACAATATATTTGCATTTATTGAGACTTGTTTTTCCAAAATACGATCTATGCTGGAGAATGATCTATGTGCTTTTGAGAAGAATATGTATTCTGTTTTGATTTTGTGGAGTGTTCTATATATGTCGGTTAGGTCTAGTTAGTTTAGAGTATACTTGAAGTCTTGTACTTCCTTATTGATGTTCTGGCTAGTTGTTCTATTCATTACTGAAATGGTATAGTAAACTCTTCTACTATTAATGTAGAACTGCCAATTTCTCCCTTAAATCTATCAGTATTACTTTATATGTATCAGTGTTCTACTATTACGTGCATATATATTCATAATTCTTACATCTTCCTGTTGAATTGCCCCATTAGCAGTATATATTGACCGTTTGTTCCTCTTAACTGTTTTAACTTAAAGTTTATTTTGTCTTATATTAGTATAGCCACTTCAGTTCTCTTTTGGTTACTACTTGCATGGTCATTTTTTTCTGAATGTTCACCATCAACCATCATAGTATTTATGAATTTAACTTGTGTCTCTTGCAGACGGCATATATTAGAGTCATGCTTTTTTATGCATTCTGCCAATCTCTGCTTTATGACTGGATACTTTAGTCCATCTGCATTTAAAGTCATTGCTGATAATGCAGGATTTTTTTCTACCATTTGCTCTTTAGCTTCTGTAGTTGTCACACATTTCTTGTTCCTCACTTCCCTTAATGTTTACTTTCTAAAAATTTTTAAACTTTATTTTTAAATGAGTTTTAGATTACAGAAAAATTACATTGAAAATATAGGGCATTCCCCTCTCCCCCACCAACTCTCCTTCTCACATTTTCCCTTATTAATAACATCTTTCATTGGTGTGGTAAATTTGGCACGTTTGATGAGCAAATATTGAAGCATTGCTACTAAACATAGTCTATATTTTAGACTCTGAACTGGTTTACATTCTGAACTGTACAATTGTATAGGTTTTGAAAAAATGTGTAATGGCTTGTATTCATCATTGGATTATCATGCAGAGCAATTCCAATGTCTCCAAAATGCCCCATGTAACACCTTTTATTCCTTCCCCCTCCCCATATAATCTCTGGTGACAACTATCTTTATATCAATGCTTTAAGTTCTTCCATTACTAGAATAAAAATAAGTCTACTTTGGTCCATAGTTGCATTCCTCTCTTATATTTGTTCATTCCTTAATCTTGATTTTTGAGATGGTGATGTCCATTCTGCTTCCACTTAAGAGAGGGCTTGGGTTCCATGGGACAGGTGGATGGAACAGTCTTGCTTGCCAGTTTTAGATTGTCTCTGTTTTTTAGGATGTGTTTTCCATCATCATTCTTTTGTTAGTTGTCATTTTGAGTCCGATGAACTGGAGAGTAGTATCGGCTGCAACTCTGCTGAGATTTAGTGCTCAACTGGCATATGAACAGACTGAAGATTTAAATTTCTGGGACATATATTTATTGCTAATTATAGGTTCAAATAAAACGGGCAGAAGAGCCATGTGTTGGAAATTATAAATGAGTATAACTCTATTTCTTTTTTTTAATTTTAGTTTTTTTAATTTTTAAAAAAGATACTTAGAGTATACAAATGTCACATAAAAAATATAGGGGGTTCCCATATGCCCTGTTCCCCACACCTCCCACATTTTCCCCCATTAAGAACATCCTTCATTAGTGAGGTACATTCATTGTAATTGATGAATACATTTTGGAGCATTGCCATTAAGTGTGGATTAAAGTTTACATTGTAGTTTACTCTCTCTCCCACACAATTCTGTAGGTTATGGCAAGATTTATAATGGCCTGTATCTGTCATTGCAATGTCATTTAGGACAATTCCCAAGTCCCAAAAATACTCTCATATTATGCCTGTTTTTCCATCTCCCTACCCTCAGAACTCCCAGTGGCCACTGTCTGCACATCAATGATATATGTTCTTCCATTGCTAGAATCACAATAAGTCTATAGTAGAATACCAGTAAGTCTACTTTAGTCTATAGCTCATTCCCCAATCCTGAGGATTCTGGGATGGTGATGTACAATCCACTTTTAATTGAGATGGGGCTGTGATCCCATAAGGCCAATGGATGGAACTCTCTTGCTTGCAGTTGTAGACTCTCTCGGTTCCTTGGTATGGTAGTTGTCCATCATCACTTCCATGTTAGTTGTCCTGGGTGAGACCAATGAACTGGAGAGTAGGATTGCAACTCTGATGAGATTCAGGGACCAGCTGGCACATGGACAGCCCAAAGATTTAAGTCTCTTGGATGTACACCTATATAATTGCTGATCCCACAGAAATAAAGAGTATCATAAGAGGATACTTTGAAAAATTGTGTGCCAACAAGATGGATAATTTAGACGAAATGGACAAATTCCTAGAAACTCACAAACAGCTTACATTGATGGTATTCATTCCTCAGATTATGCTTATGCACATCTCAGGAGGACCTCCTCAACTGTCACAATAAACAATGTTTCAAGCATCAGTGGACCTTAAAAGAGTTAATCCTCTGTTTCAATGGGGAAACTGGTTAACATATATTCCAAAGTAAGGCCCGCTGATGGGGTGCCCATTTCCTGAGGTTGGGTGTCCTGCTTATAGTATATTTATGTATGCATCTTCTTTTTTTCTTTGTTAGCCTAGCTAAGGGTTTGTCCATTTTATTAATGTTCTCAAAGAGTTTTGTTAAATTTTTCAAGTGTTTTTTACTCTCAATTTCATTTAGTTCTTCAGTAATCTTTGTTATTACCTTCTTTCTGCTTGCTTTGGAATTAGTTTTTTGTCCTTTTTCTAGTTCCTCCATGTGTGCAGTTAGATCTTCGATTTTAGCTCTTTCTGCTTTTTTAATGTAAGCCTTTATGGGCATATTGCTGCATTCCATAGATTTTGACTTGTTGTGTTCTCATTTTCATTCATTTCAAGGCAGTTACTAATTTCTTTTATAAGTTTCTCCTTGACCTACTGATTGTCTAAAAGTGTGTTATTTAGCTTTCATATCTTTGTGTCTATTACGGTTCTCTGCCCCTTATTAATTTCCAGCTTCATTCCATTGTGGTCAGAGAAATTGCTTTGTATAATTTCAATCTTTATGAGTTGTTTGAGACTTGTTCTGAGACCTAGCATGTGGTCTATCCTGGAGAATGATGCATGTTGGCTTGAGAAAAATGTATACCCTGATGTATTTGCATGTAATGTTCTGTATATGTCCATTAGTTCCAGATCCTCTAACATATTATTCAAGGTCTCTGTACTTTATTGACTCTCTGTCGAAATATTCTGTCTAATGCTGATAATGGTGTATTAAAGTTCCCCACTATAATTGTAGAGGCATCTATTACTCCACTTAGTTTTCCCAACATTTGCCTCATGTATTTTTGTGCACCTTGATTCTTTCTTCTGGATTGATTACCCCTTTTTATTAATATATAGTGTCCTTTGTGTTTTATAATAGTTCTGCATTTAAATTCTATTTTTTTCTGATATTAGAATTGTTACTCCTGCCCTTTTTTAGTTATTGTTTGCATGTAAATTGTTCTCCAACCATTCAATTGCATCTTCCTCACATCCATGGATCTAAGGTGAGTTTATAGTATACATGATATAGATGAGTCATATTTCCTTATGCATTCTGTCATGATGCAGTACTTACATTGGCCATTTTTTCTTTAGGTTAATGTATGTCATATATTGTTTTTATTTCTCTTTTTATCCTTTTAGTTACTCTTACTAATAATTTTCCTTTCTACAATCTCCTCCAACTCTCTCTCTCATGTTTTGCTTTTTTCCTTTCAACCAGCAGAACTCCCTTTAGTGTTCCTTCTAGGACAGGATTCTTGTTCACAAATACTCTCATTTTCTGTTTATCTGTGAATATTTTGAACTATCCTTCAATTTTGAATGCCAACTTCAAAATTGGCATTAGCTGGAAACAAAATTCTTGGCTGGTAGTTTTTGCTTGTTTGTTTTGTTTTTTCTTATAGCACCTTAACTATTTCATACCACTTCCTTCTTTTCTCCATGGTTTCAGGTGAGAAATTAGTGCTTAATCTTATCAAGCTTCCCTTATATGTGATGGATCTCTTTTCTCTTGCTGCTTTCAGAATTCTCTTTTTCTCTTGTGTGTTTGACAATCTGATAAGTGTATGTCTTGGTGTAGGCCTTTTAGGGATTATACAATTTGGAGGGTATTTTAATTCCTGCACACGTACATCCATGTTCCTCATAAGGGATGGGGAATTTTCATTCATTATTTCATTCAACACTCCTTCTGCCCCTTTTCCCTTCTCTTCTCCCTCTGGGTTGCCTAAAATACATATTTGTACATTTCATGTCATCATTCAATTTCCTGAGTCTCTGCAGATTTTTTTCTATCTTTTTATTTATGTATTCTTCTCTCTGTGCAATTTCAGATGTTCTATTTTTGATATCACTATTTCTTTCCTTTGCCTGTTCAAATCTGCTGTTATGTGCTTCCAGCATATTTTTAACTTCTTGCATTGTGCCTTTCATCACCATCAGAACTGTTATATTTTCATGTATGTTTACAATTACTTCTGTATATTCCTCCAGTGTCTTCCTAGTATCCTTTATCTAATCCTTCATTTTCATTAGGTTGATTCATGATATTTGTTTGGACACCCTTGAATAGTGTTCCATGTTCAGCATCTCCTTCTGCTTTTTAGTTTGTACATTAGACTGAGCCATGTCTTCCTGTATCTTAGTATAGCTTGTAATTTTTTGCTGGTGTCTAGGCATCTGTTTATCTTGGGATTTTTCAGTTGGTTAGAGTATCTTTCTACTTTAAGGTCTATTTCACTTTGTGTTATACTAAGTATCCTTTTTTCCACTTAGTTCTACTTATTCTATATCTTTATTTGTCTACATTCTCCCCAAAATATTAAGGTCATAAAAAAAGGAAAGCAAAATGAACAGGAAAAGAATAATAATAATAATTATAATAAAATATATATAATAAAATATATAAAATATATATATATAAAAAGGCTGGAAAAGGAACAATAAAAGAGTTAGGAAAAAATAAGTAATGAGAGCAAAAACTCATAAAAATTAAAATGGAATAAGAATTTAAAAGGTTGAATTGAAAAAATAGAGAAGAAAAAGAAATAAAAGATCAGAAAGGTGAGAAGAGAAGGGAAAAAATGAAGGCCAATAGAAAGTGGAACAAAGGAAAAGCAACAGAAGAGGGAAAAATGAATAATGAAAAGAAGTATAGAAAATAAGGAGAAAAAAGAAAAAAATGAAGAAAAAAGAAAAAAAAAAAGGAAAAAAAGACCTCCCTATCAGGTCACTAGCAACCATCTCAGGCTGCCAGTACTCAACAATTTATCACTCTGTTGCCCGCCCTCTTCAGGTAAGGTACAAAGCTATAGAGAAAAAAATAAAAAATAATTTATATATAAAATAAAAAAAATTAAAAACCTAAAAATAAAATATCAGTCTAAGTTCTCTGTCACAAAGTTGCTTGTCCCACAACTTCCCCTACCTCCAGGCACCTGACTCTATGCCTAACAACCCCCTGGATTACTCTCTGGCTCCCTTCTCTTCTGGCTGTTTGGATATCTAATGGCTTCTTCTCCCTGCCCCATTTCCCTGAGGCCAGTTGGGCTTCTGATGGCTTGCCAGCTGCCTCTCCTGGCTCCCCTCTCACCCAGACTGTTAGATGCCTTGTGAGCCCCCCTCCTGATCCAGTTCCTATATCTGCCAGGGTTGATGTGTGTGACAAAAGCCTGCCTGATCAGCTTCCCTCTCCCCTCTCCCTGGAGTTGCTTCACTGGTTGGCACTATTCCTTTTCCCAGGAACTGGCTGAGATCCATTCTACCCACCCTATATATTATCTTCTTAATGTCCTTTTTGTTTCTCTGGGATGGAGATGTAATATCTCCCTTTTATACATGATTATTTTTTAATTTGCATGCTCACTCTTTTTTTTTTCTTTGTTAGTCTTGCTAAGAGTTTGCTGATATTTTTATTTTTTATTTTTTCAAAGAACCAGATTTTGGTTTTGTTGATTTTCTCTATTTTTTTCTCCATTTCATTTATTTCTGTTCTAATCTTTAGTATTTCTTTCTTTCTTCTTGCTTTGGAATTATTTGCTGTTCTTTTTCTAGTTTCTCAAGCTGTTCAGTTAGACCTTTGATTTTAGCTCTTTCTTTGTTTTTAATGCAGGCATTTAGGGCTATAAATTTCCCCCTCAGCACTGCCTTTGCTGCATCCCATAAATTTTGATATGGTTTGTTCTCACTTTCATTTGTCTCAAGATTTCTCCTAATTTCTCTTGCAATGTTTGACCCACTGATTGTTTAAGGGTGTGTTATTCTGCCTCCATATATTTGCAATTTTTCCCCTTTCTTGCCTATTCCAGCTTCATTTCATTATGATCAGAGAAGGTGCTTAGTATAATTTCAGTCTTCTTAAATTTATTGAGAGCTGTGTTGTGTCCACATATGGTGTATCCTGGAAAAGAATCCATGAGCACTTGAGAAGAATGTATAACCTGCAGATTTGGGGTGCAAAGTTCTGTAGATATCTTCAGGTCCAGTGCATTTATCTTATTTTTCACATTCTCTGTTTCTTGTTGATCTTCCGTCTAGTTGTTCTATCTATTGATGTGAGTGGCATATTGAAGAATCCAACTATTATTGTAGAGATGTCTATTTCTACTTTCAGATTTGCCAGCATTTGCTGCATTTATTTTGGGGCACCCTGGTTAGTTGCATAGATATTTATCTCTGTTAGTCATTCCTGGTTGATTGTCCCTTTTATTAATATATAATGGTCACCTGCATTTCTTATCCCCCCCTTTTTTTTTTGCATTTAAAGTCTGTTTTCTCTGATACCAGTATAGCTATCTCCGCTTTCTTTTGGTTACTATTTGTGTGAACTATCTTTTTACAATTTTTCATTTTCAATGTATTTGCATCCTTGGGTCTAAGCTGATTCTCCTGCAGACAGCATATGAATGGCTCATGTTTTCTTATCCATTCTGTAAGCCTATGTCTTTTGATTGGAGAGTTTAATCCACTAATATTCAATGTTACTCCTGTAAAGACATTACTTCAGCCATTTTATCCTTTGGATTTCATATGTCATATCTCACTTTTGTCCATCTTTTTATTTTTTCAGTTACCCTTTGTGAAAGTTTGAGATAATTTTATAAATCCCAAAAAGAGAAAGATTATGTTTGTACACTAATCTGTTCCTCTGGTGTGTGATACTCTTTGATTACATTAAATTCAGCTGAAGTGTCTTTGATTAGATTACCTGTTATGATTAGGGCTTTTGATTTGACTATGTCATTGGGCATGACTCATGTTGAGTCCGTGTCTCACTGCTAGGTCTGATACAAAAGGACACTCTCACAGACAGACAGGAAGAGAGAGTTCTGCCATTTTTGATCCTAACATATGACAGAAAGGAGAAGTCTCAAACAGCTGAGACTTATATAGAAGCCCATAAAAAAACAAGCTTATGCCAAGAAAGAAGACAACAGAATCACTTAAGTATGAAGCCAGAAGAGGCTGGGCCCATGGAGACTCAAGAGGAAGAGAAAGCACAGAGAGAAAGGTAGAGACCAGCTAGAGATTTGTGACCCTTTTGCTTCAACACATGGTAACTGACTTTGGTGAGAAATTACCCTTAAGTCCAACTATTTATGGCCTTGTAACTGTAAGCTTTTGCCCTAAATAAATTTTATAAGTGCTAACTGATTTTTTGGTATTTTAAATGTGTAGTCCTTTGGCAGACCAATACACCTGTTCTGATAGTTTTCATCTCTATACTGTCCTCCAATCCTCTCTCTCTTCTCTTAATTCTTTTCTAGCTGCAGAGCTCCCTTTAGTGTGTTTCCTGCAGAGCTGGATTCTTGTTTAGAAACTCTCTTAGTTTCTGTTTATCTGTGAATATTTTAAACTCACTGTCATACTTGAAGGACAGGTTTGGCAAATAAAGAGTTCTTGGCCTGTAGTTTTTCTCTTTCAATAGCATAATTATATCATACTGCCTTCTTGCCTCCATGGTTTCTGAAGAGAAATCCAAACTAAATCCCCTGTATGTGATGTTTCACTCTTCCCTTGTTACTTTCAGAATTTTCTCTTTATCTTTGGCATTTGGCATTCTGAATATTGTGTGTCATGTGGTAGGTTTACTTAGATGTTTTCTAATTGGAGTATGCTGTGTTTCCTGGACACATATATGCATGTCTTTCATGAGAGTTGGGTACTTTTCAGTGATTATTTCCTCAAATACTCCTTCTGCCCTTTTTCCCTTCTTGTCTTCTTCTGGAACTTCCATAACATGTATGTTAGTTCACTTTGTGTTGTCATTCAATTCCCTGAGTCCCTGCTCAATTTTTTCCATTCTTTTCTCTCTATGTTTTTCTCTTTTCAATTTCAGTTGTGCTTTCCTCTACATCTCTGTTTCTTTCTCCCGTGGTTATTTTTTTGGTGGTGCTGTTGTTGTTTTTCTAAAATTTTTTCTTTATTTTTACAGGGAGGTCCCAGGTATTGAACCCAGGTCCCTCCATATGGGAGATGGACACCCTAACATTTGAGCCACATCCGGCCCCTCTTCCGTGGTTTCAAATCTGCTGTTGTGTGCTTCAGTCATATTTTTAATCTCACTTATTGTGTCTTTCATACATATAAGCACTGTTATTTTCTATGCAAGATTTCAAATTTTTCTTTTGGCTCACCCATTGTCTTCTTAATATCTTTTATTTTTTTAGCCATGTTGTCCTTCAAATCTATGATTTGATGTAAGAAATTTGTATGAACCTCATTGATTAGCTGTTTAAATTCCTGTGTCTTGTCTGGAGTTTTGATTTGTTCCTTTCCCTGAGCTATATCATCCTTTTTCTTTCTATGTCTTGTAATTTTTGTTGACATCTATGCATCTGATTCTGATGCTGAGTTTACTCTGATGTTCAGTTTCTCTTTCTTTCTAGGGATTTATTGTTAAGTAGATGTGTGCTACCACTGCTCTTTGACTCTTGGTTCAAATTGTTCTAGGTATTTAGGATTGCCCCTGTTTAACTGCTCAGACCAGGGCTAAGGACCCAGCAATTGGATCCAGGTCCATTTCCAAGGGCCTTGGAGAGTGTGGTAGTAAAGACACCTGCTTGCCTCTTTTATTTATTTATTATTTTCCCTTTTTGTGCACTTTTCTGATTTGGCCAGCAGATGCCACTCTTGGAAGACCTCTCTACTCAGGCCCCAGGTGCTAGGGGAGCTTACATTGAATGTAACTGTTCCAGTGGGTGGGCAGTGCAGAAGCAATTTCCTCAGTGCTGGTTAAGCCTTACAAACAAATTTTCTCAGAAGCTCTTCTCAACCCTTGGCTAGCCTCACCCTCCCTCTGTTTCTTCAGCAACCAGCCTGGGACAATAAGGAGGGGATTTAAGGAAGCAGAATGTCTTTAGCTCTCAGTGCAATATCATGGCCCCTCCTGACCTGGAACTGTTAGACTCCCTCCAGTGCAGCAGACCAACTTTGCTGGCCAAAATCCGAATTTGCTGTAGGCTGTGTCCCTCACTCTCCCTTTTCTTGGGGAAGAGGATCCCTGCAAGCCCCTCTGTCCACAGCCACTGCAGTCCACACCTGGTGAATTACCCAGGCTGCTACTTGCTCTATGTGTGGGGTGATGGGTAACCCCTGCTGCTTTGACACCTCTACTCATGGGAAATTTCAGCCAGCTGAGACTCCTTTCTTTGTCCCTCTCTCTTCTTAGTGGTGTCTCACTTTCCACTGGTATCCTGGGCCCCAGAGCAGCCCTCTAGACAGTCTCAGCCTGTTCTCTAACTACTTTTCTGGGGGAGACATGATCTCTCCACCTTGCTAATTCTCCAACTTCCTGGAAGTCCTTCTTACCTTTTTAACTTCATTTCCATTTTAAATAGGGCCTTTTGAAGATATTATTTTAGTTTAGTTATGGTGTAATGAATAAGTTTGGGTTGTGATAGATTGCTGGAGTCCTTTATAAGCAGAATGAAATTCAGATGAAAAAAGAAAGTCACAGAAGATGCTGGAAACCACTTGGACCCAGGTAGAAAGGAGAATGACATCACCATGCACATTGACACATGACAGAAAAGCCAAGGACAAAGGATCAATGGCAGTGAGACTAGAACACCACAGGTTTTGGAGAGAAAGTATCTGCTTTCTGATTTTTGAGTTTTTACTTCTGTCAGCTTTAAACTTATGAACCAAAAAATTCTTGTTGTTTTAAGCCAAGCTAATTCAGAGCATTTGCTTTAGAAGCCACAAGACTAAGAAAATCTCCTTGAAGGAAACAAAGGGAAATTTCTGTAGTATCTTGTATTAAGCCACGCATTTATACCATAAGCCAGGAAAAAAAAGAAGGAACAAATAGATAAATGGGACTTCATAAATACTGAAGTGTTTGTGCATCAAAGTACATTATCATGAAAGTAAAAAAAAAAAAAAAAACCCTATGAAATGGTAGAAAATAGAGGAAAATTATTTATCAGATATGAGTTCATTATCCAGACTATATAAGAAAATTCTACAACTTGACAACAATAAGACCAGAACTCAATTAAAAATAGGCAAAACATTAATAGAATTTTCTCTAAAGAAAATAGATAAATGGTTGATGAGCATATGAAAAGATGTACAGTATCAATAACGTTAGGAATATGAAAATCAAAAGTACAATGAGATACAATTTCATACCCAGAAGAATCTCTGCTATGCAAAACAGGGAATAACAGGTTTTGGAGATGATGTGGTGAATCAGAACACTTGCTCATTATTGATGGAAATGTAAAATGATGCTGGTGCAGCTACTGTGGAAAACAGTTTGAAGCTTTTCAGAAGGTTTAGTATTGAATTATTAAATGAGATTGCTATGCCATTTCTAAGTATATACCCTAACAAATTGAAAACATAAGCTTGAACACATATTCACACAGCAGTGTTTATAGCAGCACTATTCACAATTGCCAAAAGATGGAAGCAGCTAAATGCTTGTAATCAGATGAGTGGATAAACAAAAGGTGGTACATACATAAAAGGAATATCACTCAACCTTAAAAAGTAATTAAGACATATTAAAGAATCGTCATTATTAAAAACAAATGGAACACTACAAGTTCTGGAGAAGATGTGGAGAAATAAGAACACTCCTTCACTTTGGGTGGGAGTGTAAAATGGTGCAGCCTCTGTGGACAACAGTTTGGTAGTTCCTTAGGAAGCTAAATATAGAACTGCCCTATGACCCAGTAATCCCACTACTCAGAATATATTCAGAAGAACTGAAATCAAGGATGCAAGGAGCTATTTGCACACCGATGTTCATAGAGGCATTATTCACAATTGGTAAGAGATGGAAAGAAGCTAGGTGCCTGTCAAAGGGTGAATGGATAAAAAATATGGTATTTACTTATGATAGGATGCTATTCAAATGCAAGAAGAAATGAACTGGGGAAGTGTATACAATATGTATGAACCTTGAGTATTTTATGTTGAGTGAAATTAGCCAGACAAAAAAGGACATATATGGTATGGTCTTGCTGATATGTATTAAATACAATGACTTAAACTACTGAGTATAGGTTAGTCAGAGAAAGAACGTAGGTCGATAAGAAGGAGCTGATAATGAATGTATGCAGAATGTATAGAAAGGTTGATTGTAAATATGTGGTAATAGATGGAATTGATGTTAGCACATTATAATGAATATAACAAACACTGCTGATTTATAGATGTGATTGTGGCTGAAAGGGGTAGTCTAGGGAGGTTATTATTAGTTGAAACAAAGCTAGAGGATGATCTATGGACTGTGTAACAGTGATTTTGGTGGTAGATAAGGATTGTGATTAATACAAGTACAAGAATATTCTATTACAAGGTGTTAAGAATATGGTGATAAATGGACAAAATACAAATAATGTAACTTATAGAATATTATTAACATTAGTATTGTAATATTTTCATAGCAAAAGCAAAGAAGGTACTATATCAATGATAAATGTCAAAACAAAGTATATGAGTGTTGGAGAAGATGCTGAGAGTCAGAGCATAAAGGGTTAAGCATCCAAAAAGCATGCTTGCTGGTAGAGAGCAAATGTCTCCAAGGACACTGCATACTGCAGATATCAGTGGGAGGAGGCAGAGCAGAATGAACTCCCCACACAGATGTTATTGTCTAAGTTCCCAG
>JAQZBX010059550.1:0-17484 GCA_029593785.1 Cabassous unicinctus
TTTGGTGTGCATATATCTGTTCGTGTCTTTGCTTTCAGTTCTTCTGGGTATATACCCAGCAGGGGAATTACTGGATCATACAGAAGATCTATACTTAATTGTCTGAGGAACCGCCAAACTGTCCTCCACAGTGGATGGACCATTCCACAATCCCACCAGCAGTGGATGATGGTTCCTATTCCTCCTCATCCTCTCCAACACTTAGAGTCTGCTGTTTTTTTAAGAGCTGCCATTTTGATGGGGGTAAGATGGTATCTCATTGCGGTTTTGATTTGCATTTCCCTGATAGCAAGCGATATTGAGCATTTTTTTCATGTGCTTTTTAGCCATTTGTAGTTCTTCCTTGGAGAAGTGTCTTTTCAGGCCACTTTCCCATTTTTTAAATGGATTGTTTGTCTTTTTATTTTCAAGGTGTAGGATTTCTTTATATATGCAGGATATTAGGCTCTTATCAGATATATGTTTACCAAATATTTTCTCCCATTGGGTAGGCTGCCTTTTTATTTTCTTAATAACTTCCTTTGAGGTGCAGAAGTTTTTAATTTTGAGGCAATACCATTTATCTATTTTTTTGCTTGCTGCTCGTGCTTTGGCTGTGAAGTTCATGAAGCCATTTCCTATTACAAGGTCCTGTAGATGCTTTCCTACATTATCTTCCAAGGTGTTTATGGTTTTAGCTCTTATATTTAGATCTTTGATCCATCTGGAGTTGATTTTTGTATAAGGTGTGAGATGGTATTCTTCTCTCATTCTTTTGGCAATGGATATCCAGTTCTCCAATCACCACTTGTTAAAGAGGCCAGTCCCTCCCAAATGAGCGGGCTTGGTAGCCTTGTCGAATATCAGATGACTGTATATGCGATGATCTATATCAGATCTCTCAATTTGATTCCATTGGTCAGCAGGTCTATCCTTGTGCCAATACCATGCAGTTTTGATCACTGTAGCTTTGTAATATGTTTTAAAGTCCGATAATGTGATACTCCAACTTCATTTTTCTTTTTCAATATGTCTTTGGCAATTTGGGGCCTCTTACCTTTCTAAATATATTTTGTGGTTAGTTTTTCCAGTTCCTTAAAAATATAGTGTTCATTTTGATTGGGATTGCATTAAATCTGTACATTAGTTTGGGTAGGATAGACATCTTGATGATGTTTAGTCTTTCTATCCATGAACAGGGAATATTTTTCCATTTATTTAAGTCTTCTTTGATTTCCTTTAACAGTGTTGTGTAGTTTTCTGTATATAAGTCCTTTACATCTTTAGTAAAATTTATTCCTAGGTATTTGATTCTTTTAGTTACTATTGTAAATGGCATTTTTTTCTTGATTTCCTCTTCTGATTCTCGTTATTGGTGTACAGAAATGCTACTGATTTTTGAGCATTGATCATATAGCCTGCAACATTATTGAACTCCTTTATGAGTTCTAGAAGCTTTGTTGTAGATTTCTCTTGGCTTTCTATGTATAGGATCATGTCGTCTGCAAATAATGAAATTTTTACTTCTTCTTTTCCAATCTGGATGCCTTTTATATCCTTTTCTTGCCTCAGTGCTCGAGTAAGTACTTCTAAGACAATGTTAAATAGGAGTGGTGATAGTGGGCATCCTTGTCTTTTCCCCGATCTCAGAGGGAAGGCTTTTAGGATTTCACCATTGAAGATGATGTTAGCTTTGGGTTTTTCATAAATACCCTTTATCATATTCAGAAAGTTTCCTTCTATACCTATCTTTGTCAGAAAAGTGTGCTGTATTTTATCGAACACTTTTTCTGCATCTGTAGAGATGATCATGTAATTTTTTTTCTTTCAGTTTGTTTATGTGGTGTACATTGTTTGATTTTTCTTATATTGAACCATCCTTCATACCCGGAATGAAACCCACTTGGTCATGGTGTATAATCCTTTTGATATGCTGTTGAATGCGATTAGCAAGCATTTTGTTGAGGATTTTAGCATCTAGGTTCATTGGAGAAATTGGTCTGTAATTTTTTCTCTCTAGTGGTATCTTTGTTTGGTTTTGGTATGAGGGTAATGTTGTCATCATAGAATGAGTTAGGCAATATTCCTTCTACTTCTATTTTTTGAAAGAGCTTAAGTAGAATTGGTGTTATCTCTTTCCAGAACGTTTGGCAGAATTCATCTGTGAAGCCATCTGGTCCTGGGCTCTTCTTAGTTGGGAGGTTTTTGATGACTGAGTCTATCTCTTTACCTGTAATTGGACTGTTGAGTTCATCAATTTCTTCTTTCATCAATGTAGGCTGTTTGTGCATTTCTAGAAACTTGTCCATTTCCTCTAAGTTATCAATCTTGTTGCCATATAATTTTTCAAAGTATCCTCTTATAATACTCTTTATTTCTGTGGGGTCAGTAGTGATATCCCCTTGCTCATTCCTTATTTTGTGTATTTGCATCTGTTCTCTCTTTTCCATTGTTAGTCTGGCTAAGGGTTTGTCAATTTTATTGATATTCTCGAAGAACCAGCTTTTGGTTTTATTTTTTCTAGTGCTTTCTTATTCTCTATTTCATTTAGTTCTGCTCTGATCTTTGTAATTTCCTTCTTTCTACTTCCTTTAGGTTTAGTTTGTTGTTGTTTTTCTAAATCCTCCAAGTGTGCAGATAGGTCTTCAATTTTAGCTCTTTCTTCTTTTTTAATATATGTATTAATGGCTATGAACTTCCCTGTCAGGACTGTTTCCGCTTCATTCCATAGGTTTTGATATGTTGTGTTGTTGTTTTCATTAGTTTCCAGGTAGTTACTGATTTCTTTTAAGATTTCCTTCTTGACCCACTGTTTGTCTAAGAGTGTGTTGTTTAACTTCCATATCCTTGTGCCTAACCTGTTTCTCTGGCCCTTAGTGATTTCCAATTTCATTCCATTGTGATCAGAGAAATTACATTGTATAATCTCAATCTTTCTGAATTCATTGGGACTTGTTCTGTGGCCTAGCATGTGGTCTATCTTGGAGTAAGATCCATGTGCACTGAAGAAGAATGTAAATCCTGCTGTATTTGGGTGTATAATTCTGTATATGTCTATTAAGTCCAGGTCCTCCAATATATTGTTGAGAGTCTTTGTTTCTTTATTGATTCTCTGTCTAGATGTTCTGTCTGATGATGATAATGGTGTATTAAAGTCCCCTGTTATAATTGTAGGGGCATTTATTTCTCCACTTAGCTTTTCCAGAGTTTGCCTCATGTATTTTGATGCACACCAATTACGTGTGTAAATGTTTATGATTGTTCTCTATTCTTGAGAGATTACCCCTTTTACTAATATATAGTGTTCATCTTTGTCTCTTACAATAGTTTTGCATGATAGTGAGTTTATTTAATGAATTTGGCTTAGAGAGAGATCACATTTGAGTAAGAAGTAAGCATTTTTGAGTAAGAGGTGATTTTTTTTTCTCAAAATGAGATCTCACTACTATTTGCTCCATGTTTCTAGTAGATTTCTTCTTCTTCTTTTTCCTTTTTCTTTATTTATAAAGAAGTTTTAGATTTCAGAAAAGTTACTCGAAAATATAGGGGATTCCCATACACCCCACGCCCTCCCCTTCTCACATTTTCCTCCATTAACAACATCTTTAATTAGTGTGGTACATTTGTTATAATTGATGAACAGATATTGAAGCATTGCTGCTAAATATTGTCTATAGTTTGTATTATGGCTTATATTTTGCACCAGACAATTTTATAAGTTTTAACAAAATATATGTAATGGCCTGTATCTGTCAATATCATGCAGAACAATTCCAGTGTCCAAAAAATGCCTTGTTTTACACCTATTCTTCCCTCTACTTCCCCTCAGAATCTCTAGTGACAACTGTTTTCATATCAATGTTACAAGTTCTACTATTAATAGAATAATAATAAGTCCACTTTAGTCCATATTTGCATCCCCCCTTATGTTTGTTCAGTCCTCACTCTTGAGATCATGATGCCCACTCTGCTTCCGATTGAGAAGTAGCTCAGATCCCATGGGGCAGATGGATGGAACTGTCTTGCCTGCAGTTTTAGATGCCCTCTGTTTTGGGGGATGGGCATTGTTCATCATCATTAGTTATCCTGGGTGAGTTAGATGAACTGGAGATTAGGTGTTGGCTGCAACTCTGCTGAGAATCAGGGCTCAACTGGCATATGGACAGAACAAACATTGAAGTCTCTGAGACCTATATTTAATGGGTAAAACATTAACTATAGATTCATATAAAAGGGGTGGAAGAACCATGTGTATGGAAATTATAATAAATGAATCTAACTCTGTTACATTGGGGAGATAGGTTATCATATATTCCAAGGTAAGGCCCACTGATGAAGTGTCGATTTCCTGGGGTTGTGTACCTTGCTTATAGTGTCCTGATACCTCTAGAGCCTTCAGGAGCACGCCTGCTTGATGCATAATTTATGGAGGCAGTGTAAAGCCATCTGATCCTCTTCTGTTCTTTGACTGTGCCTTAGAAAACCGACAAAATGATGAGGTACAAGTCTCATTCCCAAAATTAAGGAAGATATGTTAGCGATCATAAATTAGCCATTATATGTTAGACCACTTTATTGTATTTTAGACACTTTCTAACTCTTTAATATATGGCATTATAGCCTTTATGTATGTTAAACTTTAAAAATATCCTGAAGCAACTATCTGTAACTGTTGTGATTCACAGAAATATAACCTAGACACTTTGTTTTTTGATGCTGATGCTATGTTCTGTAAATTGCCTGATCTTGACCTTGTTGCTAAACATTAACAGAACAACTTGTAACAAGCCCCTTGTATGCCTTTATCCTGTTCTGTATTGGTGAAGTATGATACTCCTCTACATAGCCCTCAATGTTTATCAATGAAACAACATGAAACAGCCAGAACTAATCAAGCCAATTCTAATCAGTTGGCCTGACTGACATGTAGAATAGCCTAAAAACTAATGAATTTGTGCATTCTCAAAGATTGGACTATTTCAAACACATTCATATCAAACTGTCACTTTCTAGTCATGCAACATGTGAGTCAGCATGATGCCCATCTGCCATGTTCCCGACTAATACTCTGTTATCTTCCCTTCAGTGGTCACAACCCCACCTCCTTTTTTGGTCCAATCCCATAAGAACTCTAAGCATTTCTGATTCAGGGAAATAGATTTATGGCCAATAGACCTTCTGATCTCTTTGTCTTTGCACATGGCTATAAACTCTTTCTCTTTTCAAATTCCTTACATAAAGTAATTGATTCTCTGGTGTGTGACAGGCAAGGATTTACTTTTGAGTGATGATTTATCTATAACTGCAAGCAAAAGTATTCCCTCCATCTGCTCCATATTATCTAATCCCCTCTCAACCTGAAGCAGTCAGAGTGCAAATCATCCTAAATCCCTCCATATTGAGGAATGAACAAACAGAAGGAGGGAGTTTAACTACAGACCAATGTAGTTTTATTGTTACTGCAGTTATTATCTTGTGTTAACAGAAGAACAGGTAACACTGATATAAAGATAGTGGTGGCCAGGGCTTCAGAAGTGAGAGAGAGGGATGAATGAGTAGAACACAGGGCATTTTTAAGGCAGTGAAATTGTCCTGTATGATACTACAATGTTGGACACATGACATTATACATTTGTCAAAACTATTAAACTATAAAGCACAAAGTGTAAACCATAATGTAAACTACAGATTAGCAGCAATGCTTTAATATTGGTTCATCAATTGTAACAAATGTACCACACTAATGTAAGATGTTAATAATAGGGGAAACTATGTGTGTGAGTGTGGTTATATGGGGATTCTCTATACTTTTGCTGTATTGTTTTTGTTGTAATTTTTCTGTAAATCTAAAATTGCTTTAAAATGAAGAATATTATTACTAAATTATTTAGGTTAAAGATTCATATATCTGTGATAAAACTATAATGAAAATCAAAGGAGGAGTGGCATGACATTTACAGTTTTTGAATGGCTCAAATGAGACAGTAGATATGAAAGGTACTGCAGAAGCAAGTAAAGTTTTACAAATTAGTTCATTTGTTTCCCATGTTCTATTCCTATATAAGGAGCAGTGGTAACATGAAATGCAAAACCTTGTCCCAAAGCTCTCATCAGGGTCATTTCTGAGAGTATATTCCTGGGTATTGATATTCCTGCTGAATTTTCATGAATCGGGTTCCAGCAAAATATATACTTGAGGGTAAGAAATAAGATAGCAGCAAGCCTACAATTTATATTCTCCCTTTCCCAGGGATTCCCTTGAAAGAAAAGTAGAGATGACTTGGTCAAATCCCCTTGTAAACATGGTAATTAATAATTGACCTGCTGAAAAAAAGCGCTAAACAAGAGACCTTATCTATGAGATGTTTTCAGCAGGATTACCTAGTCTATCTAGGGTACTTATTGTAAATAAACCCGTAATTTATGGACTTAAGTCTCCTGGCTTGCTGAAAAATGGCATGTAAGCCATGTAATTAATGATGCATGAAAGGATATGTTTTATAACTGAAATGGCTCTTTCTGTTCACACCATGTTCCATGTGCCTCATTCAAACCTCTCATGTTAAATCTGAACCACAGCACACCTTTATGTAGGAAAATAAGGACATTTCTGGGAAGCTCCACCTGTCGATTTCAGAACTTTCCAAGGGAATAATGTATGACCTCTTCTAGCCATTGCCATTATCTTTGGAGTCTGATTTAGTTTGCTCAACATGCTTGGGGCAAAATGCCAGAAATGAGTTGGCTTTTATAATGTGGATTTATTACGGTAAAAGCTTACAGTTCCAAGGACACAGAAATATCCAAATCAAGGCTGATCTTGGACTCCAGCCCTGTGGCAAAGCAAAATGGCAGGTCTACTGGTCTCTCTCTGCTTTCTCCTCCAGGCTCACTTTCTCCCTTGGCTCAGCCTCCTCTCTTCAGCTTCAGCTACTTCACTTATTCTAACATCCCAAATCTCTCTTAGCCTCTGTATTTCTCTTTCTGAAGCTGTAGGTGATTCTGGAGTCCTTTCTCACATAGCAGGGTAAAATGGCAGCTGTCTTTCTCTGTGTGTTTATGATTTCAGTTCTCAATTTATATGACTCAAGTTTCTGACCATTCAAAGCCCTAAAGCAATCTAATAAAAAGTAATCTAACCAAAAGACCCCTTATCTGATAGTAATGCAATTAAAAGGCCCCACACCACAGAAATGGATTCGTTCAAAGAACATGATTGTTTTGGGGAATCACAAAAACTTCAAACTGTCATAGAATTGTTGAGAAAGATCTATACTTCATATCATATCTGATTTAACAGTGCAACATGTTTGGTATCTCAGATTTGAGCTGTGAGGATAGTGGTCTTTTAGGGCCAAAAAATCATAATGATTCAGGTGCTTTTAGTAAAACAAATAAAATAAAATAAAATAAAATTATATTAAATTAAATTGTGAGGGAAGGGCAAAACATAATGAGGGTTTGATGCCAGGATGGCTACTGAATCATTCTTGGTATCAAGTGATGGAAGCTTTAATGAGATAAAGCAGACAAGTTTAAACAATGAAACCTGGAAGAGATAGACAAGATTCAAGGGAAACTAGATAATTGGAAAGACAGAGAACACAATGCATAATGGAAATTGGCAAAATATTCTATTCCCATATCTTAAGGAGGAACCTTGAGTAATAGGACAAGAAGAACAAAGATTTCTCATTACTGAAAATTTTCACATACTTCTATTGCCATCTGGGCAGATATTCTATCACTCTCAAAGTAATAAACTTAAAGACAATTGATTAACTAGAATAACAATACAAGGCTCTGGCCAGGTGAATAAAGAAAGCCAAAGGTATTCTGTTAAAGAGCTAGAATGTTTTATGGAGAAATAGCAGCAAAAGCTTAATGAATCTTTACGAGCATATATACTTGGACTAAACGATAAAGGTACTTCATTAATTGTGGTATTGTTGAATAGAAGGGGTTATTTAGATTGATGATCCATGTGGCTAGAAGGTTTGAGAACAGAAGTGATATTGCTGGTCTTATTGCTTTGGATTAACTTAGGAAATTAGGAAAGTGCCATAATAGAGGGGGTCCCCAATCATGGGCATTATTTATTATTTTGTTCTCCGAAGGTCAAAATAATATACTAGAGGAAATAGTTGAACTGCTATTTCAGTTATGATACCCTCATGTTGCATGTTAGAAAAAAGATTTATGCTATGCACTAAAGTAAATCATAGGGAAGAAATGAAAAAATGAGGTTGGAAATGATAATTGGATGAAAGGGTGGAATTCAGGCAGGTTTTAAAAACTGGTATGAAAAAAGAGGTATTTTTAGGATGCCATTAACAATTAATAAGAAATATCAATTGTGGGATGTGTGAAAGCTACTTAAGCTCCACATGCACCTCTAAAAGTTTTCCTTAAAAATGTTCAATTTATTCTTGCTGATAAGAATTCAAATTTGTTGAATATTATGATTGAGAATGGCACATTTGTTTTAACAGAAGGCTTAATTAACCTGCTCAGTTAAACCTATGAAATTTAAAAAGATTGACTGAGGGACCAACATCTGCTTGCCCAAGCCCTTGTTTAGTATTTTAAGCCATTTGCAATGATTTGGGTAAAGTGGCCATGTGGTGGAATGCAAAACATTTTTATGGCTGCTATACATAAGCACTCAATGTTCAATGAATCTTATATGAGAGAGGGATGGCCTTCTAAAAGGCCTGAATTTGAAATTTGGAAGTTATGGAGAAGCCATGCAGAAGAGACTAGTGTACAGGCTTAGTTATAAGTTGTAAAGTGTCACTGGAGATAAAATTCTATGATCTTGTCATGTCTAAGGTATGATAGTCAAAGATGTAGAGGCCTGGATCTTTCTACTTTTAGCCTTTTCCTGGGGAATGTTGATTTGTTCCACCTTTTTTCAGATTTTAAGTGACTGTGATAAATGGAAACTATGTAATTCCATGAGCACTTCTCAATAATAAACATTGAGTTATACAAAATTCTAGGAAGGCAATAAAAGATCACTGCTTTGCTTGAGGAAATGGTTGAAGGAAGAGTTTTTATTTTCACTCTGTTTGTAAGTCTTCCCTGGCTAGTATGTAAGTCAAATAACCACGTGAATTTGACGGTGTAATAACAACAATTAAGCAGATAATTCCTCTGATTGCTCAAGCTTGCTTGATATGGTAAAGCCTATATACCAGGGGTTCTTAACAAAGGGTCAGTGAGCTTGAATTGAAATTCAAAAAAACATTATTCAGGTGAGGATGTCTTGGTGCTGGTGTGATACATTGATAAATACACAGTATAGTCTGGATTTAGTAAGGGGTCTATGGTTTCCACCTGGCTGGTAAAGGGGCCCATGGAAAAAAAAAGGTTAAGAGCCCCTGTTCTATAGGAAGTCCAACCAGGCAAGGTGGGCTAATATGCCAGTATAGAACAGGTTAACACCTATTTTTTCAATCCCAATTTCAGAGTCAAATGACACTTTGTCTTTTGAAGGAACTGGATTCATATGCATTCCCAATTTGTGAAAGGGATATATATTGTTTTTCCTTGTATTATTGATAAAAGCTATTAAGGCGTGAACTGTTAAGGCCAAGTTAATGTACTTACTACACAGATGATATCACAATAATTACCATCTCAGAGGAAGGTGCTCAGGAAGAGTTAAGGACTATAGTCACCCATATGACAAAGAAAGTCTGATTGGTATATTCAGCTAAAATTTAATTCTTAGTCCAGTTTGTGAAATTACTGGAAATTGCATGGATTGTAGCCAACAAACTGTGAAATTTATGCCATTTCTCACCAACCATGAAACTAAAGAGAAAGCTCAGAAACTGGTAGGATTATTTGAACCCTGCTGAAATCATTCCTCATCTAGGAATCCTTTTAACCAGAAAGAAATCTAAATAGGAATAAGGTTCTAAGCAGAAACAATCATTTAAATAGTAAGAAAAGATGTCGACACAGGCAGCCCCAATCATCCATTATGCTCCTGCGACTAAGTCTTAAAATTTTCTGCAACTAGAAAATACACAGATTGGATCCTTTGGAAGAAATTAAGTATTGTGGTTCAGCAGAGGCCACTGAGTTTTTAGACTTTGAAACTACCACATGCAGCCACTCTTTATAGACGTTTCAAATTATTACTTGGCATTGGTCCAAATTTTCTACTATGAAAAGAATCAGGTAATTCAGGGGCTAGAAATAACTATCAAGTCTAGAGTGATTCAGAGAGACATTGAAATAAAGAGGTAATAGACCATCCAAGTGCATTTACCAAAAAAGAAATGGTATATATAAGAGCATATAACAGGTAATCTCAACAGGAGTGTAGTACACACAAAAGCAGATCACTTCACTACCCAGTGAACCTACAATAGAGCCATCCAGTCAATACCCCCTTTCCTAATTGATACATATGATATAAATCTTTTGAATCTTTTCTATCAGAGGCAAAACAAGCTGTTTGGAACTCAACTTTGCAAGTTTTCCCATCGGATGGCCACAACATTCTATGTACATAACAAAATCTTGATGAGAGAGACAAAGTGTATACATTGAGTAGAATTGAGATCTCCTAAGGAATAAGCTAAGAATTAGGCTTGTGTCTTCAGAGATATAATTGGGTATTTATACACACAAAGGCCTTGAAGGATAGACAAGCTAAAAGACCCTGGGTGACTTAAACAAATAAACACCCTTATATGTGACACTCAGATATTGAAGGCTCTATAAAGATTTAGTGAAATAATTAAAGTGAGTAATATAGATGTTCGCACATACATAAATTTTATTGGCTCAGAAGGACATTGGAATTCTAAGGAAGATAACAAAGTCTTATTAATAAAACAAGCTTCCTGTGTTCATGAACTAAGTTGGTATGTAGTTGTTCAAGCAATGCACAGATGGAGCCAGAGTAGACCCTCTCTGCTCTACACACATACAGTGAAGCATCTAATTTAGTAAAAAAATAAAATAAAATCTGTATGCAGTACCAGTGGTAAACAGCTTGAATATGGCTCAAGGAAAATTTCCCCAGGTTAATAGTCTGTATATACCTGGATAGTAGATTATATTGGATATTCTGAATATATTTCTTCTAATAAATTTACATACTTTATTACCACCAATGTACAAAAAGAGGCAGGTAAAGAAATATTATATGGGAATATCAAATTCCACAATGCCCTAAGGGCATTTAATATTGGAAAGAGGAGCTGAAATGCTTGTTATTCAAAAGAAGGGGCTGGTAAAATTTGAAAGACTAGAATTTTAAAAAAATAATTGTCCCTTCACAGTGCATATGAAGGAAATAGAATAGGCAGTTCACTGGAAAGCATTCTAGGATCAGGAGATATAAATGAGGAGGCAGGTGGTATTGCAATTTCACACATATATATTTATATTTAATTATCTTTCTTTCATATGGTTGTTCCAGGTCCAGATTTGATTGTAAGGGTGCCTGAGAAGGGGGATATCAGTAGTCAAAACATACTATCCATACAATTAAATTTGACAGTACATAATTTAAGGGTACTTTAAGGTTGGTCATGATTTTACTCATGTAACCAAATTAGAGCTAACTGTGAATTTGAGACCCTTACTAAGTTCTGAGATACTTTATCTGTCAAATCCAGTGAAATCTGTCTAGAGGTGGGGCTGAGAAGAAGTGTTATCAAACGTGCTGTGAATTTGGGTCAGGAATATAGCTAGCTGGAAAATCCAGACCACAGCAGGATGGCTATGATCAAAATAGATAATAATAAAAAAAAAAACAGCCTGAGGTCAGAGAAAATGAAAAAATCTCTCATAAGTGGTTCACAATAGCTAGGAGAAATCTCCATGAAAGCATCTCAGAGAAAGTTAATAATATTTTAAAATCTGGATAAATTAATGGCCAATTATGACTTGATAATTCCAATGGCTAATTGAGAGAAAAGAAGTAATGCAACACCCCCATGCCTGAATCAGTTACTGGTAACTGACTGGAGCTACCATTCTCTTCATGATCCATTGACTGGCTATATTTACCAATCTTGTTATTTTTCAGATGACTTGAGAGGTTTAATATTAATGGGTCATAAAAGGCAAAGACTGCTAAATAATATCTCTTTAATATCTTAAAATCAATACGGTGTGTACCTGCATATTATGTAAAGCAGATAACTACTATCATATACAAATATGGATGGAATGACTTTAAGGAAAACATAGACCTTGCCCAGACTCAAAGAAAGTGAATTTGAGTGTGGTAAGACAGCTCAATATTGCTGATGAACCTCTGGGGTTATGAAATTGGCTATGTTAGAAGGCTTATGGCACCCGTAGACTGAGCTGCATTTAAGGATAGAATATAATCAGTAGACTGTTTCTTGGAGGCACACAACACTCATGGGTGCATATATGCATATAATACGTTTCAGTTGCACACATTACCATTCAGTTGGAAGCAACATATGTAACTTATTGATCAGTAGTCTCTACTTTGCCAGATATTCTTGTGGTACTGAGTAAGGTAGAAATAATATTCTTGTAGGCTCATTCTCATGATAAGAAAGACTTGTCAAAACAGAGTCCCTAGTGGGACTTTTGCAGGAGCCTGACCACATCTGGGTATCAACTTGAATGCAGAGTGAAGGCATTTATAAATGGACTGAAAAAATAACATCACAATGAAACACCATATTTGTCAACAGGACTGGGAGAGGCCATGTAACCTCATCCAGGAAGGACTATGGAATATTCTTATAGATTGGGATCTGGTATCTTTGAAGGTCAGGGCCAGGAGTGCAACAGGCCCTTAATGGAGGGTGGGGAACACCACTGGACTATAATATTCATTGTTGTTCTCTAACAATTATAGTGCCCATATAAAGGCAACTTTTCTTCTTGGTGATACAACTGGTTGAGATTGGGCAAAAAATGGAGAAATAATATGCTGTTCCTATAGGAGAGGGGTACAACATGAACCTTGTTACACCGTGAAGCCAGTTTCTTTAAAAAACAGTTTTAAAGTATCTCCAGACTTGATGTGTGTGTATATATATATATATATATATATCTGATAAAATACAAAATATTGATAAATGGTCTCAAGCCACCACCAAATTTCCAGAGACTATGTGATACAAGAGAAAAGGTAAAGAATAAAGAATGATATGGTAATTTTAATTGCTGTATGGTGGGTCAAGCATAACTTTAATTTCTCTCCCACAGCTACAAGGCACAACTAAATTTAAGTAAAATCATTAGTAGAACTAAATGAAAACCAGACTTATGTAGATGATGTAATATTTGAAGCCTGCAAAAATGTAATGCAATTGGAAAGAAATTGGCTGGAAAAATCTATAGGAAATTTACACACATTTAATACTTCCTTCAAAACCTAAATGATTTAATTTTTTTTCTATATCATTAGTTTAAAGATAGCTTGTAATTACAATATAAATATTTCATCACCCAAAGCTTAAATTGAAGAATTTTTCTCAATTTTCAAATAGCTCTTATTTGTATGTTTACTTTTGTTTATTTCAAATGTGGACTCTCTCTAATTCTGTTATTCCTAACACAGAGTTTCAAATTCATTGAGGAGACTATTTTATTGACCTATAATCTAGGAAAAAATGATTATTTGTCATCTTCTTTGGCAAGAAAGCAGATTTTATCTAGTTTGAGTTTTCATTGAGTATGCAATCATTTGATGACCCAGGCTTTAGGCTAGTGTGTCAATTCAATTTCCTCATATACCACGGATGTTGAGATTTATTTCTTCTTCCATGTGTACATTAAAAATCCCAGCTTCTTGCTTCCATAATGTGACAACTTCCTCATCTTTCCCCATGATGCTTCTTCTATACTCATCCATTTGATTTCCTTTGGGATTGAACTTCTTTTGAATTTGACCTTCATTTCAGGCAATTTGGGATTTGCCTTTATTTCCTATAAGTTCATTAATTAATTGAAGTGTATATTAATCTTTTTAGAATAAGGAGTGATGTCTTTGTGATTTCTACTATTGTGTCAAATTATTTTTCATCCTGTTGGTTGTTTTTAACCATAAATTCTCATTATTTTGAAATAGAAATCTTTACTTTATATATTTGGTTTGGAGCAAGCTATTTGTTATCATAGTTAACTATTCTCAAATAAATTCCCAAATGGACAATAGCTCATACGGAGTAGAAATTTACATCTTGCTCACATCAGCAGCACATGGAGATTCCTATATAGTGGTGGTAGGGAGGTCTCCCTATAGTCCTTAAAAGACCCAACCTTTCCCAAGCTAGTGTATCCATCGACATGAAGCATATTAGGACATTTAAGCATGAGTATTCTGCCTACAAGCAGTGAAGGGGCATGGATAATATTTTTATAGCTCAGACCTAAAAATAGTGTAGATCACTTCTACTCCCATTCCATGAATTATAATTCATTTACAAAGCCACTTCTAGATGCAAAAATAAAAATGGTTGGAAAATGTAGTCTTCCATGTTTCCCGGGATAAAAGCCAACATGTTTGGCAAACAGAAATTTCTGCCAGATAATGAGAGTAATCATTCTCTAAGGACTTAGTTTTAATTAAGAGTAAAGAATCAATTAGTCAGAGCTCATGGTGAGTAATTTTGAAGAAAAAGGGAAATTGTTGCTATGACTGGAAATAAATTATGTAGAGAAGAAAAGTATTAGAAGATTCAGATTCTGTGCCCATTCGTTCTCCCATTTAGTTGATTTCATTAACTTCCTTTTTTCCTTTAAGCCTTTGAGAGGAATACAAGTTTTTAAATTAGGTCATTAATAGCTTGCTTCATTTGCTTATTTCTCAGTGTATGAATAAAGGGATTCAACACTGGAGAAATTGAAGTAATAAGGAGTGAAATCCCTTTATTAATAGCCACCTCATCCTTGGCTGAAGGTTTGACAAAAATGAAGACGCAGCTACCATAAGTAATAGAAACAACAATCATGTGGGAAGAACAAGTAAAAAAGACCTTTTTCTTTTGTTGGGCAGAGGGGAGTTTTATAATTGTCCTGATAATGTAAATGTAGGAAAGAACTACACACATGAGGGTGATGATGAATGTCAACACAGCACAGACTATAACCATCTGTTCTATCAGCCATGTGTCTGAGCAAGAGATCTTCAGGATAGGAGGTAAATCACAGCAGAAATGATCAATGACATTAGAGTCACAGAATTCCAGGCCCAAACCCAGACTGATGGGTGGGAAAATGATTATCAGTGCTGCTATCCAACAGAAAAGGATGAAGTTCTTGCAGACTCTGCTGTTCAAGATGGTCATGAAATGCAGGGGTTTGCAGATGGCCATATAATGGTCATAGGACATGGTGGCAGGAGAAGAAATTCTGTTCCTGCAAAGAGGTCTGTAAACAACAGTTGGCTGACACAAACATCATAGGTAATGGACCTGTCTCCAGAAGATATGCTATGCAAGAATCTGGGAACACAGCAGTCGTGAATGAAATTTCTAAGACAGAGAAATTTTTGGGGAAAATATACATAGGTGTTTTAAGGTGTGAATCAACAAGAGTGAGGGTGATGATGGTTAGATTTCCAGTAGCACTCAATATATAGGAAAGAAATAGAAAAATAAAAAAGAGAGTTTTCATCCAAGGTTCATCTGTCAGTCCCTGTAACCGTTGGGGAATTTGATGTAATTATGAATTCCAAAAATATAATTGGATCATGCCTGTAATCTGATCTGTTAATCTGGGCATGATTGAATTATGATTAGGGTGTTGACTGGGCCATGTCAGTCAGTAGGGCATTGAGCCCCACCCCCTGGTGGGTGGGGAATTGAATATAAAAGGCAAGGCAAAGAACAGACTTGAAGCAGTTTTTGAGAAGCAGCTTTGATGTTGGAAAGAAGGCCCCAGGAGAAGAGAAGCAAACTGTTTGCCTGATCGCCTACAGCTGACCTTGTGGAAGAAACAGGAGCTAAGCCCTGAGAGAAATGCAGCCCCGGGAAGAGAGGAACCCCAGAAGCCTGAACCCTGGCAAACGCCAGCAGCTGTCTTGCTCTAACACGTGGCAATGGACTGTGGTGAGAGAAGAAACATAACGCTTTATGGCCTGGTATCTGTGGACTTCTACCTCAAATAAATACCCTTTGTAAAGACCAACCCATTTTTGGTATTTCACATTAGCACTCCTTTGGCTAATACAGTCCCATCAAGATGAAGGTGGTTAGTGCTGTTCGGTTTCTCATCCTCATTATTGACTCCTGCCCAATCTGCTTGAAACAATATGAAAGACTTCACATGAGGAATTTGGAGTCATATTCAGCTTCTAAATTCAAGGGTAGTCAACTTGATAGTGATTCCTGTACAATAACACAATCCAATGTTTGCTCACCTTCTCTTTGTGTCACACAAAATGAACTTTCATATTTCAATCACATATTTCACAATCTGCTTCTAATAAATTTGTAATCCGTCTGTAATTGGTGTCTGTTCGACATATTATTTTATAAATATTATCAGAAAAAAAGTGTACTCTTTCAAGAAGTTGATTTTGAATCAAATATTCTGCTTTCCCCTAACTTCCTGTCTTCAAGTATGTGTCTAAAAGGTCTCAAAATAAACTAACAATGATCTTTGTTAAGAAAACCCTTAACAATACCTATTTAATTTTATTTATTATTCCCACCGTACCCTATGATTGTTCGTAATATAGCTCTTATGACTAGATGATTCAATTGTGTTACCAAATTTTGCTTGAGCATTATTGTTTCCCCAGACCTAAGCATATTTCTATGGACACAAGTGTTCATTGAAAGTTTTTGGAAATAATGAAAGAATGAATATCATATTTGTCTTATAGACCAAGAACAAGTTATATTCCTTAAAATGTGTTAAGAATGACCTTTAAGAAGAATTTGTTTTCTTTCTATATGAGCTAAATGATAAAAATGCCCTGACATTTTTTAAATTGCCTTTAAGACTATGCAGGTATGAATCTGACTCTCTGCTTTGCTTTACTACTGGACTAAAATACTTCTTATATTATATACTCCCTAGTATACTTCCACTGCTTTTTACACACTATCTGGAATAGACTGCCTAGTTTTTCATTCCAACTTGTCTTTTTTAGCCTTAGTTTCCACAATAAAAAATTATTGTGAAGAGTAATTGTGACAACCCATGCAGAATGCCTAGGAGATAAAGCCTCTATCCATAATTTTTTATGTCCTTAATTTTCCTCTTCCTCATAGTATCCTTATTTCAGCTATGTATATTGTTCTAGTACTTCTGTTAATGTTCGTGGACACTAAACAAAGACCATGTATTGACTGGGTTTTCTTTTCTACATTCTTTATAAAGCAGGTGATTTGGGGTGACTCTGATAACCTATTCATTGCTCCCTCAGTGAGATATTAAAGCCAGAATTCAGAGAGTCTGCACTTCTGAGCATGAAGCAATGGTTATTCCACATTTATTTCTCAACCCATCTTTAAATAATTACATAAGAATCTACTTCCA
>JAQZBX010059551.1:0-10255 GCA_029593785.1 Cabassous unicinctus
AAAAAAAAAAAAAAAAAAAGAAATGGAAGAGATCCCAAAAGAAAAGATCAATGCAATTTGAAGACAGGAAAAAGAACTTCTGCACATAAAAAAATGAAGAAAATTAAAGGATAAACCCCAAATTGGGAAATGATATTTGCCACTAATATGGCACACACAGAGTTAATATATTTAATTATATAAGCAATTTATAGAAATCAATAAGAAAAACACTAAAATAAGACTACAGTAGAGGAATGAGAAAAGTGAGGAAGAGGTCATAGATGAGGAAATACAAATAACATGAAAAATTTCAAGAAATGCAAACTAAAGCTAGATCTAATTGTATGCCATTCAAATTAGTAATAATGTTAAGAAATGATCATACCCATTGACGTTGAGGATGTGAAAAACAGGAGTCCCCACATGCTGCTGATAGGACTGTGAAGTATGGCTTTTCTGGAAAGTAATCTGGCAATCTGCATCAAGAGCCTTAAAATTGTTTATTCGATTTGATCCACTACTTCCACGAATGGGAATACATTCTATGGTGCTAACCAGAGGTATGCACAAAGATTTATGTAGCAGTATATTCATCACAGTGTTATAGCTAAAAACTAGAAACAATCTGTATGTCCTATAATAGGATGTTATTTAAGTGTATTAGAAATCCATATAATGGAATAGCATGCAGTCGTTAAATGATGCTTACAAAGACTTTTTAGTGAGAAGTGAAATGTCACAATATAATGGTAAGGGAAAGGTGCAGGATACAATATTGCATATGTTAAGATATTGAAAAAAATACAAATGCATAGAGAAAGCACTGGCAGAAAAATACCAAAATGTTTGCAGTATTTTTATCTGGGTGGTAGGAGATTTTGACCTTATTCCTTATACTTTTTCTTTTTATATATATATATATTTTTTTTATTTTACCGGGAGGTCCCGGGGATCGAACCCAGGTCCCTCCATGTGGCAGACGGATGCCCAACCATTTGAGCCACATCCGCCCCCAAATATATACTTTTTCTTTCTAACCCAAAATGTCCACAATGACAGTGCATATCTGTGTTAGGATACCAGCAATTGTGAACATCTGTTTACTGCTCCCTCTCCCAAAGTAAAAAGCAAGCTCTTATTCATCCACCTGTATCTCCAGTGAACAGTACAGTGAATAGCACAGTGTCTGGCTCACAGTACAGCCTCAGTAAACGCTGGAAAGCATTTTTAACTTTCCCAAAGTTGGGCCTTCTCTACTTTAGGCTTTCTGGTGAAGGCAAGCTGGCCCGCACAGCATGGTGAGCTGGTGCAGCAAGATGACCCAACAAAGGGAGACAAGCAGACACAGAAAAACGCAAAGCAGGTGGATACAGCACAAGCAGCAAGGGGGGGGGGGGTGATAAACAAATAAATAAATACAAATAAATCTTTTTAAAAAAAGGATATGTAAAAAGAACTACTATAACTCAACAACAAAAAGACAACCCAATTTTTAAAAATGGGCAAAGGTCTTGAATAGACATTCCTCCAAAGAAGGTATACAAATGGCCAATAAGCACATGAAAAGATGCTCAACATCAGTAGCCAATAGGGAAATGCAAATCCAAACCATAATGAGATACCATTTCGTACCCACCAGATTGGCAGTTATTAAAAAAAACAACAGAAAGTAAGTGCTGGAGAGAATGTGGAGAAATAGGAACCCTGGTGCATTGTTGGTGGAAAAGAAATGAAAGCAGGGACTCAGTTTCTTTGTACACATAGCATGTTCATAGCAGCAATGTCCACTATAGCCAATAGGTGGAAATAACTCAAGTATTCATGAACAGAAGAATGGATGAACAAAATATGGTATATACATACAATTGAATATTATTCAGTCATAAAAGAAGTTCTGATACATGCTACAAAACGGATGAACCTTGAAAACATTTTGCTAAGTGAAAAAAGCCAGACAAAAAAGGACAAATATTGTATGATTCCACTTATATGAAGTATCTAGAATAAGCAAATTTATAGTTAGAAAGATTAGAGGTTACCAGGGGTTTGCAGGGAGGGGTAATGAGGAGCACAGAATTTCCACTTTGGCTGATAAAAAAGTTTTGGTAATGGATGGTGATGACGGCAGCACAACACTATAAATGTAATTAATGCCACTGAATTGTACACTTAAAAAGGGTTAAAAGGGCACATTTTATGTTATATATGTATTACCACAATTAAACATAAAAACATTTGTTTACCATTTAGAATGTGCCAAGCAATCGATATATTAATTCATTTAATCCTTACAACTTTATTGGATATTATTCCTATTTTTTAGAAATTGAGGCTCAGAAAGAAACAGAAAATTCATCACGAAGGCAGGATGTGATTGCAAACTACTTTTAAAGCACAAGCTCCAGCTCATCAGGTTACACTGAACTCAGAGGCACGCAGTTTTGTTCACCTTTACGTCCTCAGCCACTAGCCTTGCTCCCGGCACAGACTATTTCAGACAAGCTAGGCACTATCTCCTGTTGTAAAGTTTTCTTGTGTACCATAGGGAGATGTGCTAATTACAAACCAGCTCTTCAGATGTGTAAACTAACTTCGCAAGCTGCGCGACTCTCAAACCCCTTCTGCGTCTTTCCTTAACTCCCGTCTCTATGGTTGACGAGACCACTCTATATTCTGGAGGACTAAGCGAACACGGCCAATCAGTAGGCCACGTTGCTGACATGTGGTCCGAAGTCTGAGTTGCTATTGGTGGAAAGCGGTAAAGCCCGCCCCACCGCCGCCCGCCCCCTTCTCTAAATAGGCGCGGTGGAAGGGCTTTGGTCTTTCTGCTGCTGCGAGATTGGGAGGTGAGGTTTCAGGGCTGGTGGGTCCCGGGTCCCGGTCCCGGTTCTGGTGTGGAAGGCGGGCGGCCCGCGGTGATGACATCCCAATTAAAGCACGTGTTAGACTGCTGACGCGGGTGATGCGAACTGGAGTCTGAGCCGGGCGGCCGGGGCGGCGGGGCGGGAACGGGCCGGCGGGCGCACGTCCACTCACCTCTGCTCTCCTTGCAGGTCCCCGCCGGTTTGCCCACGTCGGACCTCGTCCCCACCCCTTCCTCGATCCCCTCAATAAAATGGCTTGGCCCTAGCGTTGGTGTCGTGTCTTCTGTCAGCGACGCGCTGCCTTTGAGCTCCCGTCGCGCCTGCGCGTGGCGCCGGGGGTTAAGCTGCAGCGCCAGAGCACGTGCTTGCGCATAACTGGGGCCGCCCGAGCCTACGGGCCGCGCCTTTAACCGCGAGCGACAAGGCAGCCCTGGCTGCCGATGGGAGAAGCTGCGCAGAGGGTGTGTGACGACCTAGGCCTCAGCGCTTAAAAGCCCCCAGGGCTGGAAGGTCTGGGGAGACGACGGGCTCTTGAGGGTGGGGCCCTTATGTCTGTCCTCTTCGATTTGCATGAGGCATGCTGCTGTGCCATCACCGTGAGTCCCGGGCTGTCCTCTCCCGGGAGAGAAGTAACAGATAAGCAGGTTCAGTTAAATGGCTTGGGATGCCTGTAGGGAAGGTGAAGAAACTCGGGCTTGGGCTTTGAGCAGCATAAAGGTCGTGGTCCACTTGGCCACCTGGCTTAGGTCGTGAGCCGTGTAATGTGCTTAACTCATCTGGCAAAGGTGCTGCCGCGACCTATTTAGAAAAACTGCCGTCAGGCCAATGCTTATATGTGGCTGGGCACCAAAGGAGGCACGTAAATGATCACAAAATCACCTGATCTACATTCTACAGCTAGGCTCAAGGGAAATGTGCATCAAGTGCAAGACTGAGCACGTTGTTGAAAGACGAGGATGAACGGGTGAGGCATTTAACTCCTAGACTCGGTTCTTTAAATTTGGACTGAGGATCACAGCACCTACATCATAAAGAGGTGTTGGGGTGAGGAGTACCTAAATTTTTCCTCTGAACAGGGCTGTTCCAAAGCCAATTAAGTGAAAGCTGTCGGTGGGTGAGGGCCCCTCTTAAGCAGGATTCAGTAGAAATAAATTAGATGCTTACCTAGTATTTGACATGAGATATTTATTTTGTGAAACAACGCAAGCGATTGTAAATCCCCCATACTATTTGAGTAAGTGCAACAGAGTACAGTCTTGTGTAATCTCATACACTGTAGTGCATCTAGTCCTTTGCCTTTAGTTATTGCACAAAAATTAAAAGACCAGTGAACAAGACGTGGACTCTTGACAGGCAAGTTGGCTTACACAAATGAGAGAGCAGTATACGACTGGAATGGCCAAATAGTTTAACTCAAATGTTTTAATGGTACAATTAAAAATAATCCAATAAGGGTTCAAATATATTTTTCTCAATATATTAATTTCGGCAAAATTCAGGCAAAATTCAGCATTTCTTCAAAATGCTGCTTAAAAAACCACCATTAGTTTTGTTCACAGAAGTTATCAAAAGTTACTCGGTAATTTTGACGTCGAATGCAGTACTGAGCAATAAAAATTTGTCTTATGTTTACTTCTCAAAGCAAATTATACAATTAGAGGAAGTCCCCAAACTTGTAAACTAAACATTCTGACACAGACGCACAAAATAAGGGTTGGCAACATTAAGGTCACATTAATTTTGAGATGTGTAGTGTTTGATGTTTAGCAATCGTTTGGTCTTGAGTCAGGATGACAGAGCAGTTCTACATTTTGGCTATCAGAAAATGAAACTGCCCACAGGATTATCCCAAACCAATTAGATTAACAAAGCATTTGAGTCATAAAACTTCTGGGAGCAGACAGGAAATGCCAGGTGGAAAGACTGCAGCTCTGGCTTTCTGTCCCCACCCCATCTGTACTACAGGAACAATCCAGTCTATGTGCAGTGTTTGACGTTTTCATGTATGCTCATGTCTCAGGAAAACATTATTAGTTACAAACCAGGTGATTGTACCTCACTGGTAAAAGGCTTGGGATGGTTTGTTCTCATGGCTTTGCCTAATGTTCATATAAATTCCCTGTTCCCACCCCAGCTGATGTGTTAGTGTGTGTGTATGTTTCTATGGCTACTTGCTTCCAAAATGCACAACTGAATGTGAAAAAAGTTGTTATATCTCTTTTACCACCAATGAAAATGGCTCACAACATTCCGTTCCCACCCTCCACACATACTAATTGCGCATATAAACTAGAAGTGAAAAAATGTTCCGTTGTGCACTGGCTGCCTGAGAAAAGCTCTGGTGGAGTGAAGGAGGCAAGGGGAAGCTTCCCAGTTGTACAGCGTCACTCTTCATGTGCTCTTTTGCTGTCACAAAAACTGGTGGACTTCAAAAAGCCACAGTGTGAGTCACCTGTAACTTCTTGATCCACCGTGATGATTCTTCCACAGTTTCCTTTGACTACAGAAAAAGCTTTGCAGCAGGCAGTCCAGACACCTGTCACTGCACGTGTGGAATGACACCTCACAGTGGAATGGGCACCGGCAGGCAGAGAGCAGAAGCAGTCGGTCCTTTACAAAACAGCTGTGGCAAAAGTGAAGGCCAGTGTACAGCACAGATGGCAGCCAAGAACCCCACACCTGGAGGCTAGATCTAATACTGGGACCATCACATCTTTACCCATCACAGCTGCTCGGCAGCCTCCACAGGTGGGTCTTTGAGGAGGCAGGAAGTGGAGCGTGGGTCCATGGCCGAGTGCATTATAGGGATATAAACATCATCCATGTTTGGCATGACAAAAACTTTCTGTAGAAAAAATTAAAGAACAGCAGCCATGTATTAGAATGCTTTGTTTCTCAGGCTGTCACCCTACTCTCTCCTGACACTAATTTTAGGCTTTAGACGAATTTTTAAAAATACATATGAAACAATTTTGTCTACACATTCCAAACTAATTTCCCTAACATACTTTTTAAAAGAGAGGATTTGCATATCAATGAAGCCAACAAATAGGCTTGATGCAGAAGTAGCCTTTGATGTCATGTACGTATAATAAAATTACACGAAATGATAAATATACAACAACATTAATTTAAGTCAATGGCTTAAGCTGCTCACAGTATTTTCAAATTTCTATGTCTGGAACATATTCCAAGTGAATTTATCCTTTTAAATCCTAGCAACAAAAAGACTAATTTTTTTCTCCCCAAACTAGACCCACACAATTTTTTGAAAGAAATTCTACCCCAGTGAACACCCAAGGGACAATCAGTTATAGTAATAGTGCTCTGCCTGTTTAGAAACTTATTTTATATAAGTGAATTCTAGCAATGTACTCAATCTTCAGTAATGTTCTCTTACAAAAGCATAACCAAAAATAAAAGCAGGGGAGAGGATGTGGCTCAAGTGGTTGAGCTCCCGCCTCCCACACAGAAGGTCCCAGGTTCGATTCCTGGTGCCTCCTGAAAAAACAACAAACAAATGAACAACAAGCAAAACAAACGAAAAAACCAACTCAGGCAAGCCAATGTGGCTCAGTGGTTGTGTGCCGGCTTCTCACATACGAGGTCCCAGGTTCAATCCCCAGCCCCTGGTACCTCAAAAACAAAACCAAAAGCAGGTGGCTATGGGAAGGGATATAGTGGTTACCTTCAACTTCCCAACTCGCCTCAAAAATACCAGGTGCCAATCTCTGCTCCCTCTTCTAAACGAAGGCATGAGGTTGTCCTTCCCCTAACTAGATTCAGAGTACTTTTCCATTTGGTAATTATTAGCTTCTCAGAAATTGGTTATCAGCTATTTCATCTCCAGCTTTTAAATAACAAGAATACGATTTTTTTAAGGGGAAGTTTCTCAAAATCTACCAGTGCAAAAGTCATATGAGTCTTCTTCAAAAGGGGAAATTCATTAAAGTAAATAGTTTGTTAATTCATAAACCCTTCTTGAAAAGACGACTGTGCTGCAAATATTTGATAAAGATTTGAGGAAACAGTTCATCCCAGGTCTTAGCTACATTGCTATTCCCTTTGGTGGCAGAACGAAAAAAATACAACAAAACAGTCAAATAGGCTTGGAGAATGAGCTCTCTGGCTTAGTAAACTCTAACACTACCCTAGAAGCTACAGAGGGGAGGGACCAGGTCTGACTCAACCCTGGAGTACTAGGGCGGTTCCTGACACATGGAAGGGGTACACGAATGTTTACTGAACTGAACCCATTGAGCAAGGTGGCTACAACACAATGGCAGGGAACAACCTTCTTGAGCACAGGCTGAGCACTACTAGCTGCCAATTCCAGGCGCTATACTGGGAAAAACAGAACCCAAAGAGAGCCACAGAAGGTGGAAGGGCTTACTTCACTACAAAATGTCTTCTGGAAACAACTACAGTCCTCCGCTCTACCAGCTGAGCTATCGAAGGGACTATGCTCGGTGGCAAGGCCCCAGGATGTGTATATCCATTGTGGGTGTAGTACCACGTGGATGGGGAATGGTTGTGTGGGGTGGTGTCGGGGGTGTGGGCGACGGGGAGCATGGGAATCCCTGTAGTTTCTTAGTAATATTTGGGTAATCTAGGCACCTTTATAAAATGTATACATATATATATAACAAATAACATTTATGTAAATAAATGCACATATATGCATATGTATTATATATCATTTTACAAAAAACAAAACAAACAAAAAAAAACACAACAAAGTGCATTACTCCAAAAAAAAAAAAAAATGTCTTCTGGAGAACTGGTTTGAGATAGTCATTATTTTGCTCTTTAATTAACATCTTTTGGTTTTCCTCTGAAGACTTAAGAGTTCTGTGGATGAGTTTCCGGGTTTCTGAAAATGCAACTAAATTTTTATGTGTATGTTTGATCATATGTGCACTTTACTGGCAGGAGGATGCATAGTTTTCAACAGATTTTCAAAAAGAGAGTCTTGACTCACATGAAGTGCAGAACCCCTGTTTTACTCAGAAGCTTTTTCGCCCTGTGTCAAACACTAGGTAGCACTATGGCTTACCTGAAACTCTTGCTCCAGTTTCTTCTCTATCCAGTCTGTCACATGAACTAAAGTCACTTCTCTCTCTCCAAGTTTTGGCCGAGCTTTCAGCTCTACATATGGTGGTTTCCGGAAACCATACCTTTTTGAAGAAGACAAATAAGAAACACAACTTTTAGAAGCAAAGAAACTTAAAAGGTAAGCACTAATAGCAAACATTCATCATTTACGCAGGGCTTTACCACTATTTAAAATGTCCTCTTATTCTGAAAGTCCCCTCTAAAAATATTTCAACACAGCAAGTATGACTGGTGGATCCCTTGTGCCCTGAATGAGCTTAGAACTGTGATGGATTTGAGTCCGTCTGGCAAACTGGGAAAGCCAGAAGAGTCACTAGAAGAGGCCATCACCTGGTCATTGTTTTTTCGTTTTTGTTTTTCCTAAAATGGTAATGTCCTTTTTTCTTGCCATTTTTATAAAAGTAGTATATGTACGTTATCAAGACTGAAACATAAAAGTGTATAAAGCCAAAAGCCGATGAAGGAAAATGCATAACATTAATTATTTGAATCTTTTTATTACCATTTAAAGTTTTAGACATAAGGACATTTATTCTGGAGAAAGAGGGCAAAATTCCAGTTTGTAAGATAAGTTTTTCAGATGAAGCATATAAATCTAAATGGTAGCATTACTGTATAGTGTTTGGACTATGCTTTGATAAATTATGGTTTATACTTAAGATTAGAATTCTGAGCAAAATGTTTTTGATATATAAATTTAATCCAAATATATGGATGGATACATTTTAAAGACAACTTGAAAAGCAAATTCTTGAATAGTAAATAACTTGGTCAGTGTTATTAAAATGTTGACTTTTGCTTTATGATAAAGGAAATAAGTGATTGCTTTCTTTCCTAGATATATAGTGCTGTTACTATTCACTGTTTTCCTTGCTTCTGTAGAGTAAGTTTGTCACACAGCTTAAATGTTTTTAATATTCACTTTGATTCCAAGTTGTGGTTTTGTTATATGTGGAATCTTTGAAAGTTCAGCCAAAAATGCATGCAAATGTGAATATTCTGAAGTTTCTCTTAATTCTGATTTGTGCTTAAGTTTTTGGCTTTAAAGAAGTTATAACAATGAAAAAAAAAGTGTATAAAGCAGAAAGTAAAAGACACTGCCTCTCTCAGAATCTCAACCCCAAGATAGGACCGATGAGAGAAGTGGGGTCAATTTTCCCCATACTCCTAATATGCACATATAAAGAGAGAATGTTCTGTAACCAGCTTTTTCACTCCATGCTGTACTGCTGGTCAGCCATGCTTTATATGGCTTCCCAGTGGAGCAGGATGGCACTCAGAACTGATAGTAAAGTATCCAGATGGGAGACTGTGGACTATCAAATGATCTGAAAACTTCAATCTGTCAGCCCAATATTTTTGTAAAGTACAATAAAAATGTTAAATTGCCATAAAAGTTTCTAACTGTTCAACAGCTATACTAACCTCCTTGTGGATTTGTAACGAATAGTTCAGCATTTGCCCACACATTGGGTAGCACTATCCTAGAGGTCTTTAATTTTATCTCCTACTGAGCAGTTGCATTTGTAACTGGTAAGTCCAAAAGCTTGGAAGTACAGGGAAGAAACACTGGATCAACCATTTTTGAAATGATACCATTTTAAAAACCAATTTTAGTTTTTAAATTTTTTGAATCTTTTAGGTTTAGAAGATTGTATGTTAAGGTATTCACAGTGGTTACTTTTGAATGGTAGGATCATGGGGCTTTATTTTGAAATTTTTACTAGGAAACACCCACACCAGCACTATGTGGTCAGTCACTTCCACACTCCTTTTCTTTTTGAGGTACCGGGACCGGGAATTGAACCAGGAACCTTGTATGTGGGAGGCCGGCACTCAACCACTCAGCCACCTTGGCTCCCTTGAGTTGGTTTTTTTCTTTTTCTTTTTTTTAGGAGACACCAGGAACCGAACCCAGGACCTCTCATGTGGGAGACAGGTGATCAACTGCTTGAGCCACATCCGCTTCCTATATATATATACATATATGTAGGTATGGATATAAAAATTCATATATCTATATACATATATATATTTAGGAGGTATCAGGGATTGAACCCAGGACCTTGTACATGGGAAACAGGCGCTCAACCACTTGAGCTACATACATCTGCTCCCCATACTCCTCTTCTGATCATTCCCACAAACCTGAATACCGAGGAAGTATGCTAGCATGCTGGTTTCACTTTATGATAGTGCAGGGCTATATTTTTCATACAGTGTAGCTTATGACACAATAAGTTCTCTTACGTAATCACTATATATACTTCGTCCATTTTAAAGAACTTGGAATA
>JAQZBX010059552.1:0-17497 GCA_029593785.1 Cabassous unicinctus
CTTTTTTTTTTTTTTTAATACGTCAGACTTGTGATGATTAAAACAAACAATACTACACTGTTGTTGAGGAAGAGGGCAATAGATCAGACACTGCTAGTGAATTATAAACTGATTGAGTCTATTCACAGGGCGTCTTTGATCTGTGTGTGTGTTTGTGTGTGTACATTTTCTCTTAAATTGGTGAGCACTCTTTGACAAAGTGATTCTACTTTAGGAATTTGTCCTAGAGTGGATGTACAGAATTGTTTGTTCAGTGTTTTCCCACAGAAAATTGGAAGGAACCTCCAAACACAACATTGGACTGCTTAAAACTCAGCCATAGTAAATGATGTTGTAACTCAATGTGATTCTATTTTTAAATATGTATTTTATATACCTGTACGTGCCTAGAAAAAAATCTTATATACCATGCTACGTATCTCATGCTAAAATGCTTATATAACAAGTTAATAGTGGTCATCTGCAGGAGGTAGAATTTTGCACGACTTTAGTTAAAACAAAATTCTGTGTCTCTGATTTTATTTTCTTTAATACTCAACATAGCAGAAAGTATGCACTTAACTAATTTTGCTTTCGTTTTGGTGGCTACATTGTGAAGCCCTGTTTTATGTTGAAGATATTGCTATTTGTGTGTCTTCTATGTGAGTCTTTGGTTGAGGTTAGAGAGAGTGAGCATGTGAAAGAGTTAATTGGTGTTGGGGGGAATCCGACGGTCTGTTTGTTTCCCTGGGACCACAGCCTGATGAAAAAGATGGGTGGTCTTCTGCTGAGTCCTTAATGCACATGGTTCTCCTCTGAGTGTATGTTAACATGGTCCCTGCAATGCGGCATGTGTCTATGAATAGCCAAAATAATTGAGTTTCAGGAGCAGCAGTTTATATATTTTCCTTTTTTATAAATTATTTTTCAAACAGTAATTCATAAACTCAATTGGCCTTTTAATCAAATTTCCTTTAAGACAAAGAATAATGAGAAACTGCATTTGGAAACCGCAGGCAAATTATTTAAGGTCCTCATACTTTCATTTCCCCCAGAATGAGAATGATACACATCTTGCTGTGTTGCTATAATGACCAGCAGTGATAGTTTCCATTCATGTGTCTGGTATCATGACCAGCATCCATTATCTCTTTAAACCTCACCGCCATGCTCTAGGGTAGGAATTGTTGCCCTGGTTTTCCAAATAAGGAAATTTATCTAAATTTCACATGGCTTCATGTAAGAAGCTGAGCTAGGTCAATGCATACAGAACGCCCAGCCTCGTGCCCCTCCCAGGGTAGCCACTGGCTCTGTTACAGATCCAGAAGGATCATTTGGGAGAGTGAGTCAAGAGTTGGGAACAACAAAATTCCACTTTTAACATTCCGTTGTCTTTGTTTTGTGTATAAAATCATGGTTCTCCTCTGTCCTCTGCAATAGTTTTTCTCTCACTGGAAGGGAAGATGTGCATCTATTTAAGAATTTTGGGGTGTATTTTGAAAAGGATTTCATATGTTAAAATTGTTTTTCATTTTTATACTTTTATTGCCTCTTAAACACAGCTTTAGTACAATTGGACTTGTACATACAATTATATATGTATATTTCCAGCTATAAAATACACCCATGTTGAAGATACATACTGACATTCTATTTGAACCTCTTTATCTTAAATGCCAGGCAGCAAATTTATTTGCTATCTTCATGTGCATAGATCAGAATAAATCTGTCAGATTTTAGCTTTTCTCACTGTTTCATTATGAAAAACTGTAAGGGCCCTCAGGAATGGTGGAATTCTTGTGGTTGGCTCTGGATCCACAGTTTTCTATAGACCTCCTACAATTTTATTCTGATTTGCCCTGTAAGAAGTCCAGAAGGAAGGGATTTTGAAAATAGCGTTGATTTGTCAAGCTATTTTTTTTTCTGGCCGTATTTGAAATTAAATTTGAGAAGGTAATAGAAAAACCTAAAATCATTCCATTATGTTTCTTTTCCTTGCCTTCTTCAGTACATGAATACTCTATGCTTCTTTTGAAGGTTTGGTTTCTAACCTGTTCTGCCTTCCAGTTTTGTTCAGGTCATCTTGATTAGGTAATGCCTATGTAAGGATTATGCTTTATTGTAAATTGTTTTGTATTTCCAGCAAAATCGCACATCTAAAAACTCAATTTTATTGATATATATTAATAAAGCATACAGTTCCTCCAAGGTGTACAATCAATGGTATTAAAATTGCACATTTTGACCAACTTATTTCCTTTCCATTTTCAGATTGAAGACTACAGTTGTTTAACAGTAAACTAACCTAGCTGTGAGGCAAGGTCTCTAAATTGTCTTACTATAAACACAAAATTGTGATGCAGACGCTTTATTCATATTTGTGTTACCGTTTGTTTTGCAAGTAACTAGTAAACACGGAATGCGCCTGAAAGCTTTAATTAATTTTTCCATCCGCCACAGATTTTTACTTTGTGCAGGCATTGAAGCATTAATGGCTGCAGGAATCAGCCGGTCCTTATTCTGCCTAATTCTGGATGCATGGTTTTCTTTCTCTTTTAGAACAGCTTGGCAAACATCACGAAAGTAGACCAATTACAGCTCTGCCAAATTGTTCAGGGACTAGAATGTTTTCAGCAAGTAGGTCTGTAAAAGAAGAAAAGTAAACCACCCACTTTTTCTGTTGTTGCATGAATGTATTTCCCTGAGTGCTGCTTATGTTCTTAAACCACGGAAGAGTTGAAATTTCCAAGTTTTCCATCAATACAAACACACACACAGTTTAGTGAATTTAATTTGCAAAAATAAATGGCATTTTCAGTAATCAAAGATGATGGATATCTTCTAGCTGTTCTGCTGGGTACCTTTCTTAAAAAAAACTTGGGTACTTGTTAATATAATACATATATAGTGTTCAGAGCTTCATTTTGGTCAGAACCCAATGATTATGAACTAAAACAAAATGCCATCACCAGCATCATCATAAGGAAAATATACCTTCTAGCATAGTCTAGGAACTTGATACATATTCTTTAGTAAATGAATATAATTCAACCACAATCATACTGGTTCCTCAGAATTTTCCCATATTAGCTCTATGTATAGATATGCTTCCCCTCTTCTCTAATGTTTACACAGATCTATATTTAATGCTTTTTAATTTATTTTATAATCCTCTGAGCTGTAGGAGGCCAGATTTCTGTTACTGTCATCTGCAGAGGGATGCTGGTGTTACAAGAGTGTTCTTTTCCCATGATGCCTGATCAGTTTTTGATGAGTACTGTCTTTTTCTATTGTGTCTTTAACAGTGACATAGGGGCAGTTTTTGTTGGAATGTGTGTCATCCGAGCATTTCTTAAGATAAGGGAATGATGACAAATAGTCACAAATGTGGCTTTCTAGTGAAGAATAGTCGATGACTTTCGCATTGCTTGGATGGTGTATTAGGTACCTGGATTAGTTTTTGGAACTTCAGGATAACTGTGGAGGCTGTCACCCTTCTTGCCACATGCCCTAGCTAGTATATTTAATATTATTTCCAGCTGTTGCTAACTGGCTGTCCACTGGACAGTGCAGGAGGAGTATTTGTTGCTGAACCCATCATGAATTACAGAGTTTCACTGAAAGGACACTTTGGTATAAAATTTTTTACTTTCAAACAGTTAACTGGCAATGGTGTTTTTGATCTCTCCACATTTGTAGAATTCTACAAGTTTTGGTATATATCACCACTAAATATAAACTTCACTAGTCTTAATAAAAATAATGGTTTTGTAGAAAGTTCCCCAGCTTTTCCAAAGGTAATTTGATGTTGAAGGAATTTTCTCCTCTAATAGTCCATTGCCAAGCACTTTGTATATAACTGCATCATAATTTCTTGGGCTTTTAAAACACCATCATAAGAGGATAAGGTGCTCAAGGTCTCGATCTCATCTCCATTCCTTAAGCAGTGGGCTCAACATCCGGGAGCCCGACACACTCTTCAGAGCAGGTTTTGCTGTTCACACAGGCGTGACCGTCTCAACGATGGGTGTTGTTTGTCCTTGCATTGTTTGAATTTTTCATTTTTAGAAAACCCATCATACAAGCTGGCGTGTCCTTTGGTTTTTGAGGCCCTTCAAACTCTGCTGTATTAAATTCATGGAGCTTATCTTTATGTATTAGCTATAATTTTGGCCTCCTGTATTATGTATTAGCTATAATTTTGGCAGAGGGATCTTGCAGTAATAGTGTATGAATATTAATTAAACCTAGATTCTTATGATGAATTGACCAAAATAACCATGCAGTAGAAAATGTGCTTGGGTTTCTACATCTTCACTAGTATTGCTACTTTTAGAAATATGACTCTGTCACTTAGGAGGAACTTCTGTCTTCAGTCCAAAATCCATCCCATTATGTGAAACTTACTCATGCTGCGTATCTGGATGGTACAGTGCCACACGTTGCACATGGTAAGGCCTTTGATGTGGCTGTCAGCAGGGGGAGACTGCTGAATTCAGATAGTACCAGGGGACGACAGCCCAGGGATCCCGCCAGTGTCCTTCCAAGGAGAACAACGAAGAAGTGGTATCTCCCAAGGACCAGACTATTTTGGAGGTTTATTTTGTTCTTTTTTTGTTACGGGAAAGACAATGATTTTCATCCTCCCTAGTTTTAACATTACCTCTTACACTATATAAATTGTCAAAACCTGGGGATGGGAGAAAGGGTGGGGGAGGCGCAGGGAGAAATAGCTGTGGAAGGCCATCGATGTGCTAAAACTTGAGATACTTTTTAATGGCATGGAATTCAGAGGAACCAGAACCCTGCTGCCTGACTGCTGCAGTAGCCAGTGGTGTGCTTGTCCAGCCCAGAAGCCCATTGCATGTGACTGTGCGGAAGAGTTTGAATGGCAGCAGGTGAGAAGAGTAAGCACCTAAGAACAAGCATGACTCTTTCTCAGGACTAGCTGCATAATTTGCGGGGTCCAGTGCAAAATGAAAATGCAGGCAAAAATGACTAATTGCTCAACAATTATTAAGAAGTTCAAGACAGCCACAGCAGAGCTTTAAACTAAGCATGGTCACACCCCGTGAAGCCAGTTCTGCTCTTCCAAATAAATGAAAGAAAAATCACCTAAGTGTATCTCACAAAGCTTTGTGTCTCCCATTTGGTCCTAATTCTAGTGGTAGAGAGCAGAGTGAAGTGGGGTAACTTCAATAGCTCTCACCAGTCTCAGGCTTTGAATCTGATTTTTCCTTTGCCTTTTAACCCCTGGCCCTCCCACTGACAGCAAAATGAGCTCTGTGGGATGCCAAGTAACACAAACAGAAACGTCTTGTATGTGCCAAAAGGATGGACTTAACCCCCACCCCCCCTTTTTTTTTCCCAACACGTTTGGAACAGAAAAAGGATTATCAAAACAGATATCACCCAAGATAACTGCCACCCCCAATTCGTGGGAATCGTCATTAGAATTTGTATAAAACACAGTATAGCCATTTCTTCAATCCCCTCTTTCTCCCTTTACACTCTGTTCCCTCCCAATATCCCAGGAAGTTACTTAATTATTTAACTGTTTTGCTAGCTGTTACACATTAAGAATTCCTATTGTTGGCAAAAAACTCATCACTTAAACCTCATCCTGGGAATGCTCTCTCATCTTTATTATTTGTGATATGCCTATGAAATGTTGCAGTTTTTTAGCACATTTGTGTTACCCTGGAGGGTTGTTTGCAAATACGGATTGCATGTGCTGTGCATTTATCCGTAAAATGATGGAATAGTTTTATGGTTTTAATGTATCTTGAGTAATGACTTTGTGGGTGTGATGGGGTGAAGCTCTATCAGTTTTAAATTCTGTAAAATGTAGGAAAAGTGGTAATGCCTTTCAAGAAACTTAAATTGGCCCCCAAAGAGTAAGATTTGTGCTGAAGCACATTTATGAAGTTTGCCCTCTCATCGTAAAAATAACGCACCTGTCCAGAAGTCTGGACAACCTCTTTAACCCCAAAGAAATGAAGGAAAAAACAACCGGTCCCCCCCACCCTCCAACAAAAAACCAAACCAAACAAAGAACAACAACAAAAAAACACACGGAACAAAAATCCATCCCGACCAATCCTGCTCCACACTATGCTAACTTAGTGCCGGGAATTGGATAAGACAGAATCAGCCTTTTCCCACTCACATCCAGCCTCACTTTCCACTCCTCCTTCCTCCTCTTGGTACCTCTGCTAAGTTTGAGGTGCCCATGCTCTTGTATCATTTTCTCCCCCCCACCCCAAGTGCATACCTTTACCTACTCAACCCCACACATGCACACATATAATTTCCTTCTCCTGTGGAAACTGGGAAGACCAACAAGGAATTCTGTGCATTTGCTGATTGGTTACAGTTTGAGAGCTCATTTTCACAGAATAGACATTTGCTTTTTTTAATTTTGCTTTTGGGGCTCTTCCCATGGAATGAGGGAATTAACCCCTTTTAAAGAGGATTTCCAGATGATGGATTTTGGGGGAAAGACTGGATGGATTTTGGATTTCTTGTTCCTGAAAGCCTGGGACTAAAGACACCTGTGACTGTCACTACTTTGTCCAGAATTTGGTTATAGAAGGTGTTTTCCTGGTTGTATTTTGAATGGTTTTCTTGGTGTAACACGTCTGTTATTGTCTTTCACTGAACTCAGGGTAACAGCCTAAACCAATCTAGCATCTCTCCCCTTTCTCTTCTCCCCGTGACTTCTGTTGCATATATATTTTATGCACAGAATATTTTTTTTCTGGTGCACTTTGCCTATTATCATTTCTTCCTCACTTCCTTTCCCTTCTGCTCCTTCTCCATATCTGATATGCTGGGATGAATATAATGGCCTCAAATACTGTTACACGCTTCTGGTGATGAAGTTTTTGGCAAAGAAGTGAGTTTTGGAGTCCCCCTCTGTGCTAATTGCTTTGACAGTTGTAGTTCTTTTCTGTGTTTTGAACTCTGATTGTCTTGGGAGCCCCTTTCCCCAAATGCAGGGTGAAATTGCTCCAGCCTGACTCGAGTGTCTGCTCTACGATGTGTTCCTTCACTGCTTGCCTTTCTTCTGCATTATTTTTGAGGGAACTAGGCAGAAGGGACTATCTTTGCAGATTCAACCCAGGCAAATTAATAATTGTCATTGGGCAAAGGGTGGCACCCCCTGGGGCTCTTGGAATGTTTCAGATCTTCTTTGCTCAGGGCACAATGCCATCAAGGACAAAGACAAGCTCCTAAGGGAAACAAGGATGCAACTTTATTAACACCAGAGCTGCATAGCACTAGGCAGGTGGTCCTTTCTAATTTAAACTTTAGCCCACCAAGGCTCCATTGCCTCACTCTGGGACGCTTTGACAACGTGCCAGGGAAGAGTAATTTTCAAAGCACAGCATTTATTTTTTCTCATATACTCCCTCAGGTCCTATACACTCTGCTTAATTTTGGTAGCCATTTGCTGCACTAGTACTTGACGGTACTTTCTTCTTTCCATTAATCTCTCTCTGCCAAACTATCACAGTAAGGGAAAGAACATAGTCATGGTTTGAAATGTAAAGTAACACAGCACTGCTGTTTATCAACTACTTTTTTAAGATTTATTTATCCCCCCCTCCCATTGTTTGTGCTCGCTGTTTGCTGTCTTCTCTCTGTGTCTGTTTTGTGCTATCTCTGTCTGCTCGTGGTCTTTTTTTTTTTCTTTTTTTTTTCAGGAGGTACTGGGAACCAAACCTGGGACCTCCCATGTGGGAGGAAGGTGCCCAATCACTTGAGCCACATCTGCTCCCTGATTGCTGTGTCAGCTCATTGTGTCAGCTCACTGTGCCAGCCTGTCTTGTCCCCTCGCTATCTTGCTCGTTGTCTTTAGGAGGCACTGGAAACGAAACCTGGGACCTCCCATGTGGTAGGCGGGAGCCCAGCTGCTTGAGCAACATCCACTCTTCTGTCAACTACTTTTAACTGTATTTAACAATACACATTTTAAGTACTCATGGCCTTGTCTACATATCTTACATTTTATGAACCTCAGGTTTTCTTTCCGTTAAGTGTATGCTTATGTGGACAATAGAGAAGGCCTTTAAAAACGTTGTAGTATACATGTATGAAGGCTGAAGAAATTTCATGTATTCATAAACCCATGTAACTGCCACCTAGCATAAGATATAGAATATTTCCTGAGCCCCAGAAAGTTCGCCTGTGTCCTTTCTAATCACCCCTGCCCCGCCACAGTGTTCTGATTTCTCACTGTAGCTGAGTTTTTCCTTTTCTTGAACTGCACGTAAATCATGCATTATGTACTCTTGTGATACTGGCTTCTTTTGCTGGTTATTCTTTCTGTGAGATTCATCCATGTTGTAGGGTGCAGCCGTAGTTCATTTTGCATAGTACTGTGTAATTATGCTATACTTTACCCGTTCTAGAGCTGATGGACGTTTCGGTTGTTTCCGTTTTGGGCCTATTTCAAATCAGCATACCTAATGTACTTGACATGCAGTACGGGTCATTTTTTTGCACCACCCTTCTATGCAGCACAGTTATTTTCATTAATAGTTATGGCTTGAAACACAATAATAATGGCAAGAAAAGAAATGCAGTCAGTGAAAATTTTTCTTTATTGAATCTCCAGTATTTAATCATGTCAGTTAAATTATAATAAAAAGCAAAAAAGAAGTAGACTAATAGTTTTTGGTTACATTAAATAAATAAAAAAACAAAAGTCAAAATTTACACCTGTTGTCTTAGTTTTCTAAGGCTGCTGTAACAAAGTTCCACAAACTGGGTGTCATAAAACGGCAGCACTTTATTGTCTCACAGTTCTGGGGACTGGAAGTCTGAAGGTGTGGGCAGGTCCCTCTGAAGCCTGTCGAGGCGATTCCTTCCTCCTCCCCCTAGCCTCTCGTGCTTGCTGGCAGGCCTTGGGCGCTGTGGCTGGTGGATCCATCACTCCAGTCTGCCGTCTGCAGGTTCGCTTGGCCTTCTCTCTTGTCTGTGATCAAGTTTTCCCTTTCTTATAAGGAAACCAGCCATACTGGATTAGGGCCCACCCTAGCCCAGTTCAATTTCATCTTAACCAATCGCATCTTCAAAACCCTATTTCCATATAGCATAACCTTCATGGGGTCAGGGGTTAGGACTTGAACATATGCCTGTATACTGGTTTGTCACAGCTATGCACAAGGACATTATAGTTTCTGTTTTTGAGCCTTAACTTCACATAATTTGCTGATGACTTTGTTAAAATTTATCTATGCCACTTTTCATGTCCTATAGTGCAACCATATTTGTCAATCTATCTTTGCCTATAGTTTACAAAAAAGCACTTTTTAATTGATTGTAATTTTGAAAAAAATCTATTACATAAAGCAACAACCTCTTTATGACTAGATTAGAAAAATCTTAGACATGAAGATAAGATTGGCCAAGATTCTTAAAAATCCCATTTTACCATAAGTGCCAGTAATTTCAGTGTCTTTGTTTCTTTGGGAATGATTCTAGTGTAGGGGCTTTTAGCCTTTTTTGTTCCACGGACCCCTTTGCCAGTCAGGTGAAAGCTATAGACTCCTTACTAAGTCCACACTGTACTGTGTATTATTTAGTAAATATATCACACCTGCACCCACATGTCCCCACAAGAATCATGTTGTTTTGAATTTTCAGTTTAAGCTCACGGACCCCTTGTTAAGAACCCTGTTCTAGTGGGTTTCAAATGGTGTCTCCACAGGTGAAAAACTTAGCGTAAATAAAAGCTCAGAACTGCAGTAGCTCAAGTTGTATTTCTTATCATTTCAATCTCTCTGCTATCGTTTAATTTAAATCTGTGGTATAAATGAAGGAATGTATAGTGCCCCAGGGATTGGAGACGCAAACTGTGCCTAGTGCAAGCTCGAATGATTCTGAACAGTTAGGGACTTACTCAAAATGAATCTGTGTAGCTGAGTTCATGTGGTGGATGGGGGATAAGGAGGCAGCTCTATAACTCGGAGTTCACTGAATTAGCTTCCATGTGGAAAGCAATGCTTATTAAAGGATAATCAGTAAAAATATGCAAAATTTAGGAAGTTTACATATATGTCTAAATGTGTATATCATTAAAACTCAGAGATAATTATAACCATTTGGACCAAAAAAAAAAAAAAGATTCTTTGGGGGAGGAGTATTTTATCGTAGACATTTTTTGAAATTGCTAGTGCATGGTGATAAGAAGAAGGCCAACTTTTAGTTTTATTATTGTTCAAATTCTTCTCAGCGTGTACCTGCTATTGCCTGTACCTGGGGCAACCTCTGCCCCCTCCTCAGGCCTTCAATTATTCTACTGTTGTGAGTACAGCTCCTATAAACATTATTATACATGTCTTATGATGGTTATATGGAGGTATTTCTCTTGGCCACATACATGAAAGTAAAATTACAGCATCATGGAGTAGGCCTGTGTTTGGCTTTAATAGATACTGCCAGACAGTTCTCAAAAGTGATTGGAGCCACAGGCAATGTGTGAGAGTTCCTTTTAGTCACATCCTTACTAACACTTAATGCTACTGACTTTTTCACTCTAGCCATTCCACATGTTTCCTTTAAATAACAGCAGTTTTGCTTCTTCCTTTCCAATCTTTATTCTTATCATTCTTTTTCTTGCCTTATTCCACTAGCTAGGACTCAGAACAATGTTGAATGCAAGTGGTGATAGTATGACCTTGTTTTGTTCATGAACTTGGGAAAGTGTTCAGTTTCTCACCATTACAGATAAAGGCTATTTTGTAGATAGCATTTATCAGAATAAAAAAGTTCCAAGAAACCCCCTTTAAAAAAAAAAAAAAATTATTTGATAGGAAAGTTAAAATGTGATTGAATGCATCTTTATGTACATGTTATAGTGGAAAGAGAATGGGCTTTGATGTCTTGTCCTCAGCTTGAATTTTGGCCTTTGTGTCTGTGATCCTGGGTCTGTGCATTAGCTTCTGGCTCTGTAAATTAGAAAACTAATACCTCTTAGGGTTATTAAACATATTAAAGTAAAATGAGATAGTAGATGCAAAGCTCCTAGTATTGTTGCTTGGTATGCAACTACATTCAATAAATATTGTATATCCTTCATTTGTTGGCTATTTGTATCTGACATTAATTTGAAGAGGGTCATAATGTAAGTTTTCAGTTTTATTTTTAGTAGACTTCTTTCATACAAACACTTGGCTATAACAACTAATATTCCTAGTATGAGTTTACTCTTAAGTGAGAAATAGTAGGGGATTAGGTTTTTGAATTCCACACTAGCAATCTAGATTTTAATTATAGATGACTGTTCCATCATAATCTGCCAATGAATTGAAGGGAACTGTTCATATGTGTTTTATTGGTTTATGTCCTGTTAAGTAAATGTGGAACATAGGTCACATGATAACTGGCATTTGGATCATAGAGTGAGCTATGGAATCAGGTCTGGCCTCAGTCAAGGTCAACTACCATTTGTTTAATCCTAATGTGTTAGATGCTGGGCTACACCTGGGTATTAGAGTGTTGAATACAAGTTTCTGCCCTCTAGACCCTTAGCGTGTAGTATCGGATTAGGTTACAGCAGTGATCATTTCAAGCCATGGTTATGCTGGAGTCAGACTCAGAATGTCATGATGATGACAGAAAAAGAAGGGTTTTGTTTTGTTTAGGGGAGTATGGAGGGAAAGGGGAAATATAGTAAGTGGAAAAAGCTTGCAGGGGTGACACTTGAGTGTTGATTAAGTTTCAGCTGCAGGGGAAGGGGCAAGGATATTCATGGCAGGAGAGTAGTATGGGTAGCGGGCAGAGGCTATGAAGTGGATTTGTGTGGGTGACTGCAAGGAGGCGTGCAGTTCTGGATCAATAAGGGCGAGGTGGCGGTAGGTGAGGGTTTGCTTCCTGGAAGTTCTGAGGATCTTGGGCTTCTGGTATTGGGCAGCTCAGGGAGTGTTCAGACTTGCAGTCTTAGTTCATCTGGGCAGTAGCATTGTTCCCTATAATAGAAGCTGCTGGCAATGGTTTCCTTTTGTATCCCCATGACTGACTGACTGTTCTTGACCTCTGCCTTTTGAAATTCTTATATGGTGCATGGGTACAACCCAATTTACTTCTGACTTCTGGATAGAAACTGAAGCAAGAGTGATAATAATTCAGTTTAATAGCTGTTTTGAGTCAAAAGAGCCTCATTTCTAGATGTTCTGTCCTCTTTTTTTTTTTTTTTTTTAACTTTTCTTCCTCTTTTAGTATCAAGAAAGTACTCTGATAATTTAAAATGTTATATAAATTGAATGTTCTATTTAATTTTAAATTTGAATACTAAAATATGTTATTCCAGGGTGGACAGTTCTTCATAATAAAGCTGAAACTTTTAATTTCAAACTGACATCTGGTGCCAATTTTTTGTTCCAGCATTTTATTTATATTTAAAATTCCAATTTCCCTGTATTTGTAATGTCTCCTTTTCAGAATTGTATCTTTGTGTTCTTCCTTTCAATAGGCATTATTTATGAAGCCTCACTTTCAAGCTGTGAGAACTCCAGAGATTCCTTCTTACTCTTCAGAACCTATTAGAACTCCTTCTCTTTTTCAATGTCTTAAGTAGAGTATATGAATACGTGTATAATTAAATACGTTCTGCAGTTCTTAGCTAAGGATCTTTTAAAATTCTTGTAGACAGACATTCGGTTTTATAGCTGTTACTTCTGAGCTCAGTTTTAAAAAATTTTATTTTAAATTGAAGTTTATCATTCATACATGAACATCTATAAACAATAAGTGTATAATATAAGTTGTAAACTTACGACACAAACATGCATATCATCATACAGGGCTCCCATACATCGCCTCACCACCAACACCTTGCATTGTTGTGAAACAATTGAGCTCATTTTTAAAGTAGATAAATGTCTTTGAAGTTTCAAAGAAAACTGATTTCAGAGTTTTTGGGTTATGGTTTGATACCGTACAGTCTTAGGGAAATCTGGGTAGGGCCTGCAACAAAATCGCTACTTTGGAGTCACAACTAAACAGAGTAATTGACACTCAATGGCAAAAATTAGAGTTGTGCTTTCTTTCAAGAGCCAATTTTTAAGAATAATTGCTTACTGAAAGTCCTGTCAGCTCTCATGCTTATGAAGATAGTGATATCCCAGCTTGGCCCACCTAAAAATTCAAGAGGAGAAGGAGTGGCTTTTAAAAGACAATTACCAGCCTGGTCCCCATCCCTAGAGATTGTGTCTTCTCCTCTGCTGAGTGTGTGTAACCTGATTTGCCACCCCATACCCCATTTGTCTTCCCTACAAAGAGAACTAGAATACTTCTTAGAGTTTAAACCAATGTTTTAAATGATGATAAAGTGAAAATTGTTTTCTGATAAAAGATGTTTATCTCAGTAAAGCTTAAAAACATAGTGGAGGAGGCACTGTTACGCCTCTTGGAATATTAATTCCTCTTAGCAGTCTTAGCTGTTCTCTTCCTGCCATTACCACAGCTCCAGTTCTCCTGGGAACACCCAACATCAAATTCTTCCCAACACTTCATATACAAGAATATTCCTGAAAACATCTATCCGCTAACTCCAATTTAACACTAAGGACCCTTTCCTTGACCATTCTGTTAGGAACCCAGAGACTTCGGGCATTTTCAAAGTTTCTTTGATAAAACAGATCTTTGGAGTATCTTTGGCTCTGGGAGTGTCAAAATTTGCTCTCCCTATATTTAAACTCTACAGCTTGGAGCGATTTCTTCTTTATGTGCCTAAAGCTAGTTAAATCCCTACTCTCTTTAGTATTCTTTCTTCAGTCTTATTTAAGATTGAGATGATTTATTAGAAATTGCCAGGGAAAGCCTCTGCTGCTCTCTGAGATTGCTGCATTAAAGGATATGCAAGCCTTTAACCCTCCCCTTTCCTTTATTTTCCCAACTCCTAGAATCGGGCTGTGTGGCTGTAGTGTGCGTGAGAATTTTTATAGAGCTTTGAAAACTTGTGTATATATAGTAAAGGGAAAATCCAGATGCAGTTATGTACTACTGAGTAAGCACATTTTCCACAAAAGGAGTGAAAATTAGAGTTGGGTGAATATTTTTTGCAAACTTGACTGGCCTTAAGGTCATCTGAAGAGATCTAGCTGTATTTGTTCCCTAGTGATGCCATGTTGTTTAACTTGTGTTGGAGCCTAGGAACAAAGGCAAGATATTGAACAAAATTAAGATCTTAAAGGACATATGTCATCCACTTCCACTTATATGCTCTTTTGTGTGAATAGAATTGGTATGCACTGCTAGGCACAAAATAAAGTTTTTATCCTCATTGTTTGGTATTTGAGGCAAGAATAGTGAAAGAATAAGTATATTCTAATACATAGAATGAAACAGTATTTTTTTTACCCTAAATAATGGATTCTTTACATTTGAAATAACTAAGGGAAAATAAAATTTTTTTTTGATGGGGAAAAAACTTATTTCACTACAGCATAATGAACTTTATTCTGTTTCCTAGAAAGCAATTTAGTTATGGTACCAAATACCTTCCTTCCAGGGTCCCTGGCCCTGTTTTAGCTGGGAAAGCCTGACTTGGGAAAGTCTTCCCCAGGGCGGACCTCCTCACAGAATTTGCCCTCCAGACAGAAGTAGCCTGAGTCAACAAAGGCCTCTAGGCTTCAGATACCCAGAGATGGAGATTTGTCCCCTGGGAAACAGAGGGCACAACCAAACTCTCTGTAAACAGCAGAACTCCAAAACAACTAATAAGCAAAAGCCCAGGACAAGAACAGGTCCAGAAAGACGGAAAACCCTACACGCTGCATTTGCCTTGGGCAGATCTTCCTAATAGGAGGCATAAAGCTCAAGAAAACCTCTGTCTTATCATCAGCTGGTTATAAAACTAGGAAATAGACATCCCAGGAATAAATTTCAGAGTTAACGTTTTAAAATATTAAAATGTACAGTGTGAAAGAGAAGATTACAAGACAAACAATAAAATAGGAAATGATGGCCCTTCTAAAGGAAGAGGATAAAAATACAGAAAGCACCAATGAAGAAGATGAGAATGTGGACATACCAAAAAAAGCCTTTTGAAAAATGATCTTAACATGCTTAAGGAGATGAAGGAAAGTACAGCAAAAGAGCTAGAGGGTATTATGAAAACAATGAATGAACAATATGAGAGTCTAAGGAAAGAGGTAGAAATTTTAAAAAGGAACAAAACAGAACTATTATAATTGAAGACCACAATAACTGTATGAAATGCCCAGGACGGTTTCAAGAGCAGAAAGGAACTGGCAGAAGAATCGGTGAACTTGAAGAAAAGACACTTGAAATGTGTCTGGCAGAGGAGACAAAGTTAAAAGAAATATTAACAGCAAAAATAGCCTAAGACAGCTATGGGACACCATCAAGTGTATCAATATATGTGTTATGGAAATCCTATAAGGAGAAGAAAGAAAGGGGCAGAAGGAAAGTCAAACTTGGCAAAAGATGCAGAAAAAGCATTTGACAAAATACAGCATACTTTCTTGATAAAAACACTTAGCACATTAGGAATAGAAGGAAACTTCCTCAACATGATAAAGGGCATATATGAAAAGCCCATAGCTAACATCCTTAATGGTGAAAGCATGAAATTTTACTCTCTAAGTTCAGGAAACAAGACAAGGATGCCCACTGTCACCACTGTTATTCAACATTGTACTGGAATTTTTTGCCAGAGCAATTAGGGAAGAAAAAGAAATAAAAGGTATCCAAATTGGAAAGGAAGGAGTAAAACTTTCCCTATTTGCAAACAATATGATCCTATATACATAAAATCCTGAAAAATTCACAACAAAGCTCCTAGAGCTAATAAATAAATTTAGCAAAGTGGTGGGGTACAAGATCAACACTAAAGAATCAGTAGTGTTTCTGTACACAAGCAATGAACAATTGGAACAAGAAATAAAAAAAAAAATTTCATTTGCAGTAAAAACTAAAATAATCAAATATCTAGGAATAAATGTAATCAAGGATGTGAAAGACTTGTATACAGAAAATTATAAAACATTGCTAGAAGAAATTAAAGAAGACCTAAATAAATGGAAGGATATTCCATGCTTATGGATTGGAAAACTAAATATTGTTAAGATGTCAATACTACCCAAAGCAATTTATAGATTCAGTGCAATCCCCATCAAAATTCCAATAACCAACCATCAAATTTATATGGAAGGGTAAGGTCCTCCAAATAGCTAAAGCCATCTTGAAAAAGAAGAATTACATTTGAGGACTCATACTTCCTAATCTTAAAACATATTACAAAGCCACAGTAATCAAAATAACATGCTCCTGGCACAAGGGAAGACATATAGACCAATGGAATAGAATTGAGAGCTCAGAAATCAATCCTTACATTTATGGCCAACTGATTTTTGAAAAGGTAGCAAAGACTACTCAGTTGGGAAAGAATAGTCTGTTCAATAAATGGTGCTGGGAAAACTGCATTCCCATATGCAAAAAGGGGAAGGAGGACCCCTACCTCACGCTATATACAAAAATCAACTCAAAATGGGTCAAAGGTATAATAAATACATAGCTAGAACTATCAAACTCCTAGAAGAAAATGTAGGGAAACATCTTCAGGATGTTTTAAGGAATGGTTTCTTAGACTTTACAGCCAAAGCACAAGCAACAAAAGAAAAAATAGATAAATGTGACCTCATCAAAATTAAAAAAAACAACAACAAAACTTTTGTTCCTCAAAGGACTTTATCATGAAAGTTAAAAGATATGCAATATGAGAAAATATTTGGGAACTACATATCTGATAAAGGCTTAATATCAAGTATATATAAAGAAATCCTTTAACATAACAAAAAAGACAAACAACCCAGTTAAAAAATGGGCAAGAGACTTAATCGGACATCTCTTCAAAGAAGATATACAAATGGCCAGAAAGCACATGAAAAGATGCTCAATTTCATTAGCCATCAGGGAAATGCAAATCAAAACCACAATGAAATGCCATTTCATACCCTTTACAATGGCTGCTATTTAAAAAAAAAAAAAAAAACAACAAGTGTTGGAGAGGAAGCTGAGAAATAGGATCAACCATTCATTGCTGGTGGTAATGTAAAATGGTGTGGCTGTTGAGGAAGACAGTTTGGCAGTTCCTCGGAAAACTTAAGTGTAGAACTAGTATCTGACCCAGCAATCCCACTACTAGGTATTCGCTCATAAGAACTGAAAGCAGGGGCTCAAAACAGATATTTGTACACTGATGTTCATAGCAGCATTATTCAAAATTGCCAAAAGTTGAAAGTACCAAATGTCCATTAACTGATGAATGGATAAATAAAATGTGGTATATATACAATGGAGTATTATTCAGTAGTAGAAAGGAATGAAGTTCTGATACCTGAAACCGTATGGATGAATCTTGAAGACATCATGTTGAGTGAAATCAGCCAGATACAAAAGGACCAATATCACATGAACTCACTGATTTAAAATAATTAGAACAAGCAAACTCACAGAGTCAGAATCTAGAATATTCGTTACCAGG
>JAQZBX010059553.1:0-17489 GCA_029593785.1 Cabassous unicinctus
TCTTTTTTTTTTTTTTAAATAAAATTTTATTGAAGTATATCTTTCATACATGTACATAAACAATAAATACATAGTAAAAATTGTGAAATTACAAACATGCATGCTTATCATCATATGGGGCTCCCATAAATTACCCCACCCCAACACTTTGCATGTTTGTGAAACTTTTGTTACAAAATATGAAATAGCATCATCAATATATTACTATTAACTATAGGCCATATCTTACATTTGGTGTACTTTCCTCCAACCCCCCTAATTAATAACACCCTGTGTTAGTATTATACTTTTGCCATAACACAATCTTAATCTTAATGAGGCAGGAGGTACTATCACCATTTTACAGATGGAGAAACCGAGGCAAAACTAGAATTAAACACACTCCAGAACCTTCCTAGGAGGAAATTATCAAAGTAAGAGCAGATGAACCTGATCTTCCAGATCAAAATCAAAACAACATCCCAGCAACCTCAAGTTTTCTCCCATAAAGGTATGAGTCAAGAAGGTTTTAGACCTGGTGAGGTATGTGGCTAATTTGAGCAGCCAAGTCAACTTTGTGTCAGAGGAATTTTGATACTGGAAAAATAACCAGGGCCACGTTGATGCTTCTGGTTGTCTCTGCCAGCATTGCCTCCATCTGTGCTCAACCAAAACCTATCCTCCAACTTTTAATGCCATCTCATCCAGGAAAACACCCTGTTTCCCACACTCCTCCCTCCCTGTATCTAGCCTGACTCCCTGAGCACTTTTTCTACTTTTTCCCCCTTTCTTTACAGCCCTTGTCAGTCTCTACCAACTATTGAAGATGCTGATGTCCTTGTCCTCCCCCTCTCACCCCCAAGCATTAAAGCCTTGGGGAAAGAAAGACACTGCAGCATATCTCTTCTGTCATTGCAGCTTCCATCCTTGCCAAATAGTTATTAATTCACCATTGTCATTGTTGTGTAAAAACAGTTTCCATTTGCTGAGCATGTACTATGTGCCAGACCCTGTCTATGGGCTTAATGACTTCTCACTAATCTGTTAGAATAGACAGTGAAACTGAGACTCAGAGAGGTTAAGCAACTTGCCCAAGATCACACAGCAAGTAAGGGCAGAGCCAGGATGCAAAACCAAGCCACTTTCCGATGCTACTTCATAAAATAGTTCTGGGGCGTCCGTGCTTGTTGCACCACCAAGACTGTAAGAGGACCCGGAGCTCAGTGGCTGGGATCCCTCTCTGCCACACTCAATACGGCAAGAAGGGGGGAGGGGGCGGTATCCCTTCCCGGGGCTGCAGCAGAGGTGGTAGATCTGGAATCCAACTGCCTGGTTCCCCTCTCTGAGTTAGTTTGCTCATTCTTTCCATGTCGCGCTGGGATCAAATGAGCTAATGAGCCAGGTAAAGTGCTCACAACAGATCCCCACACTTGGCAAAGGCTTCGTTAACATTCATCTGAGAGGTGACAGCCATTCTTCCAAGGCACAGAACAGCTGGTGCAACGCAGAAGCATAACTAGAATTTGGCCAGCGAATGAATAATGCCAAAATAAGACATTCATTACTCTTCAGTGCGACCTTCCCGGGCTCACTCCTCTCCCAAGCCACTTCCCCAAGTTAATTCTCCCTCCTGAGCAGTTTCTCAAAGTTGGATTCGCAAACTGCCTCCATCAGGATCACTTGGGCCCTCGTTTAAAATGCAGATTCCCGGGAACTCCTCTCCCCAGAACTGCTGAGTCCGCCTCTCAAGGAGGGTGGGACCTGAGAATCTGAACATTTAACAAGCTCCCCAAGTGGTTCTGTGAGGGCCAAAGTAGGTGGGGACCCGTCGGTGCCCGGGATGCAGAGAAAAAGCCCGACTTCAGGAATCCAGAGCCCCCAACTTTCCTCTCTCTCGCCCCAGACCCCAACTCCTCCACCCTCACCCGGGACGTAAGACTTGAGGCAGCGAGTCAGCTGAGCTCTAGGCTCTGAGCTCTGAGCAAAACCGTGGAGCCGCCAGGGCCGTAGGGCGGGGACCCAGGGGCTGCCCTAACGGGGCGGGGCTGGACGGGGCGGGGTCGCGGCTCCTCCCCCGGCCCGGGCGGAGGGGCGGGACCCGCCCGAGGGGCTGCGCGCCGAGTCGGGTGGTGCACCCGGGAGGACCCGGCAGCGGAGGCGGCCCGGGACCCTGGACCTTTACTCCCGCCGAGGTAAAGTCCCGCGCAACCCGCCCAAAGTTAGCCAAGTTGGAGCGGAGTTCGCCAGGCGCCTGCATGGGGGCGCTGCCGCGCAGGCAGAGTCGAGGGGGTCCTCGAACCTTCGCCCCGGGGGTGAAGGTCCTCGGACTTGGGGCCGGGAGGGTTGGGTAGCCTCAGACGAGGACTCCCCCGGAACGGGGACTCACACCCAGGACCCCCGGGCTGGGAAAGATCGCACCCAGACTCCGGGAGTGGTTCATGCATCCCCGGGCCCTGGGAGTCCCCCTCTCGGCCCCCTCCCCCGCCGCCAGGACCCTGTCCGGCTCCCAAACCTGGGGCCCGGCCAGCGTGTAGCCCCCGCCCCCCCAAACCCAGCTGGAGGCCGTCGCGCCAGCCGCTCCTGAATTTTTCACGCAGGGGGCGGGCCGGGCACGCCGTTCCCATGGCACCGGGGCGCTCGGGTTACAGTCGGAGGGAACCCCCCAGACCCTCTCTCCCTCCTAGGGCACCAACGCACCCTGTTCTGCCTCCTTCTCGTCGCCCTTGGGACCAGACAGCGGAAATGAACTCCCCTGGGGGCCGCCAACCTTCCCCTGCACCGCCTCCCCAGCTCCTAATTGTATGGAGGAGACTGGTGGGGAAGCAGAGGATGGGAGCAATTCCCGGCCAGGGTGTCGTTTAGCGGGACCGGGGGACACTTGCCCGTCGTGGGCCTCATGTTCTGAATGGGAGGGACAGGTCTGTGTACACCCTGGTGGGGGCGGGGAGCGGGGTGCACAGACATCCCATCTGGCGCTGCCTTTCTGCCTGCCTTAGGGGATGGGTCATCTTCAGGTCATGGGAAATGGCCTCTGAGTGTGCACGCGTGTGTGTATTCACAGCTTGAGCCTTCACCCCTCCAGACCCGACCCAGGGTTTCCCTGGGCCTGAAGTCAGAGAGCTCCCACTCCAAGAAGCTGAGGTGCCGCCTCTTTCCTTTTCAACAAAAGGGGGCTCTGGAAGCAGCCAGCTCAGCAGCACACCAGGGTCCTACGAAGGAAGGGCTCAGAGTACCTGGCTCAAGTTCTTGAAGGAAGAAAGGAAGGAAGGACAGACTGCCCCCCACCCCCAGGGATGACACTGAACACCCAGCAGGAAGCAAAGACCCCCCTGCGTCGGCGAGCCAGCACTCCATTGCCACTGTCCCCCCGGCGCTACCAGCCTGGCCTCATGTGTACTGAGCCCTCTACGGAATCCCAGCACCCTCGGCTGGGCCAATCAGTCTCCCTCAACCCTCCTGCCCGGATCCCCTCACCTGCTCCCAATGGTTGGTCCTCTGAATCCAGCGACTCGGAAACTTCCTGGGAGGCCCTCTACCGCGTGGTGCTGCTTGGAGATCCTGGTGTAGGGAAGACCAGCCTGGCCAGCCTCTTTGCAGGAAAGCAAGAACGGGACCTCCATGAACAGCTGGGAGGTAGGGGCCCTGTGGGCTTGGTTGGGATGTGGCCAGAGAAGTGAAAGAACTGTCACTAGGGTACAGGGCAACTTGTACAGAACAGCTGTACAAGTTGTGCACTGCTCAATTCTGAAGGGTATCATTCACATAGATTAATAACTGAGTGATGCCCCCTAGAGTTGTACAGGACAGAGCCTGCACAATGGTCTGGAGGAGAGAAAGTCCTTGAATTGTATTTTGCTAATTTCCCATGTCTGAGAGGTGGATTATTCAACTCCATTTCATAAAGGGAGCAACATTGAGTTCCATGAGTCTCTTGAGTGTCAAGGAATGATGACCTTTAGCCCAGCTGAGAAACTCCCAACCCCAGCTCCCCCAGCCTCTCAGATCCTCCCAATCCCATAAACACCCATCTCTGGCCACCATAGCCTGCAGCAAAACTAAGAGCCTGCCCAGAATGGAGGCTCCCAGACCCCGTTTTAGGCCCTGGGTTTCTTTATTGCCAAGAAATGCAGCAAGCTGAGAGGAGTGGGGAACCCAGGTTTGCAGGGTACAAGGCCAGGTCAGAGAAAATGAAGATGGGCCTCTGCAGAGCTGGCTGACAGGACATAGGGTGGGTGGGGAGGGGGTTAGTTAAGAGCAGAGAGAAGGTGAGGACACTCTGGCCAGGCCCCTTTTCCAGCCTTGACCGCCATGAGAGTGAGAACCCATGAAAAAGGTATACACAGGCACCTGTATGAGTTACAGATGGGGAGACTGAGGCCCAGAGAAGGTAACATGACTTGCCTGAAGCCAGGGACAGAGCAGGATGGGGAGAATTACCATCCCAACTTTAACCACACCACCCCACAGCCACTCACTCGATCAAACCAACAAAAGCTTACTGAACACCTACTATATGCCAGGGACTGTGCTGGTAGCCGGGGAGACATGGGTTCCTTGTGGAGCTTCCCAACCTGTCAGGGAGACAGACATCAAACAAGCTTGGTGAGCACTCACAGGGAGAGGTGCAGAGGACTATGTGAGCAGAAAGGAAGGCTCCCCAGGCCTGCCCCTCCTCCCTGAAATCCAGCTTTTCCCTCAGTTGCAGAAGATGTGTACGAGAGGACCCTCACGGTGGATGGGGAGGATGCCACGCTGGTAGTCGTGGACACCTGGGAGGCCGAGAAACTGGTATGGCACAGCAAGTAGGATGGGGGTGGCTGGAGGGCTTGGGAAAGCTGAGCTTAACACCAATACCAGACTCCTCTCGCCTCCTGAAATGCTACAGAGCAGGCACTGGGCAGGAGCCATCCCCTACACCCCACCCCACCCTGAAAGGCCCACAGCCTTCCAGCCAAGGAGAGAAGAACCTCACCACCCTGAGCCCCTTTTCTACTCTACTGGCCCCTTCCCTGCAGCCATCCCAGGGTGTGCCCTTCACGCTGCCAGCCTCCCCCTCCTTTTTATCACCTCCTCCCACCCCACCCACCCACACTGTGCAGAGGAAGGAGCACTGGACTTGGCACCAAAATGCCTAAGGTTGAACCCCTTTCTTTCTCTTAGCAGCTGTGCGGCTTTGTGCAGTTGACTTACACACTCTGAACTTCAGTTTCCGCACCCGTTAAATGGGTCACTCATTCCTGCCTTCCTCATCAGCTGGTTTTAAAAAGTTCTCATGCAGTTTCACAGAGAGGAGCACAGTTGGGAACATGAAAAAAATGCTGCCCAGGGGTGAAGAATTGCAATAATGATCATTCTTTTTAATCATAACTTGGTAGCTATTAAAAAAGGAAACCAAAGGCTGTGTCTTGTCCTTCCCTAAACCCCTTCCAGAGCAGAAACTGAGCAGCAGCCAGGGACATGGCCCTGTTATGCTTTCTTTTTCTTGTTTGGGCTTTCTTTTTTTCCTGTTATATAAGTAATACATGTTCATTGTAGAACTTTGAGGATCTAAAAATCACCTGGCATCTCAGAGAGAATCACCATCTGAAATCATCCAGATTCTGCCTAACCAGGGATGTCCTGCCCTTAGGGTGGAGCTTAGGAAGGCAATGTTGGGTGACTGACAAGAGTGGCTGACAGCTCCAGAGACAGGCCCAGAGAAGATAGGGATGAAGGAGCTACATAGCCAATTCCTTTTAACAAGCATAAAAGGAAACCCAGATCCAAATGAGCATCATAATGACGACCATAGCTCTCCTAACATGAGCTGACATTCATGGAGCACACTGTTTCTAAGTGTCATCCCCTGTGTTAAGCATTAGATGTATTTTATGACATTCAGTCAAGACAAAAACCATACGTCAAGTGTTCTTCTCATTCCCTTTCTACTTACGAGGAATCCAAAGCTCAAAGACCCCAGAGCCCGTACTCTTATGCACGAAGAGCCCCTCCCCCTCTCCCTTTGGAGCTTCACCTTCTGAACCTTCAGCTGAGGTTGTACTCCTTCGTTCCTTCATTCAATCAGAAATACTTGCTGAGTGTCTGTCATGGACAGGACACTGGAGACACAGCAGTGAATTAGGCACATATGTCCCCTGCTCTCGTGGAGCCCACAGCTAGTGAGGGAGCAACTGCTTTCTGGAAGCAGTTGAGAATCCTATGGGGCAGTCTAGTGAATGAGAAATGGACTGGGAATTCCATTTGGGAGACATGGGAAGAGTACTCGACTAGAAGGCAGGAACTGGGACTCTGCACCGGCTTGCTGTGTGGCCCTGAAAAGGTTTTCTTCTCTCCTCTGATCTTTGGTTTTCCCACCAGTAAAATGGGGAAACTGGACTAAGCTGGTGACTGTGAAGGCAGCTCACAAAGAGGGTCCACCCAATGGCAGCCTCACTGGAATAAGCATCCATCCTTTCCTACTTCTTTGATGTCAGAGGCAGAATCTGACAGAATTGGGTGGGCCTGCAACTCATCCAGTAGTGTCCTAGCCTGGGTGGCCAGTGACCCTCAGGGTCACCTGGAGAGAGTATTAAAAATCAGATTCTTGGGAGCGGATGTGCCTCAAGCCATTGAGCACCTGCTTCCCACATGGGAGGTCCCAGGTTCAGTCCCTGGTGCCTCCTAATAAAACAAACAACAAGCAAACAAATTAAAAAACCAACCCAGGGGAATTGATGTGGCTCAGTGGTTTAAGCACTGGTTTCCCACATACAAGGTCCCAAGTTCAATCCCCCTCCCAGTACCTAAAAATAAATAAATAAATCAGATTCTTGGTCCTTACCCCAGACCTAATGAATCAGAACCTCTAAAAGTGGGGTCCTGGAATCTATATTTTTTATTACACCCTCAAGGGATTCTTACCCACCAATCCATCAATCTTTGTGATCCTAACTGACAGAAGATCTTCCATAAATATTTGTGGAGTGGATGAATGAATGGTTTAGACCCACCCTCTCACTCTACAGATGGGGAAACTCAGGCCTTTCCCTCATAGTCCTCCTCATAGTAAAATGAGGCCAAAACGAGAACCTACCTGTCTGACCAGCCCAAGGTTATGTGATCTGTAGATGGATCAAAATGGCTGTTGAAAATGTAGCCCCTTTGACAATGATGTTGTCAAATGCTTCCACCATGCTCCAGGCCTTAGCTCCAGCTGGCTCCCTTTGCCTGGAATCTCTTCTCTCCTGCTCGACCTGCTCATTGCGCTAACCAGTCCACTGGGAAGCCCACCCACACTCCCCCAGGTTGAGTTCTTCTGGCTTCCCCACTCCGCCCCCATGACTGCCCCAGCCACCTGCATATGCCTCCCTTAACGGTACTTTTCACACTGCATTATAACTTCCCACTTCCATGACTTGCCTTCCCCATCATGAGCATGGAGGGCAGGAACTGCATTTTACGAAAAACACTTAAAAAACCATTACACAGGTCATCCAGGCTCAGAGTACTGTCCCTTACAAAAGAATGACAACCAACATGGAATATCAAAATCACTCAAGTCCTTTCCCTTGCCTTGGTCATAGCTTGAAAGGACCACACAAGCGTTGACCTTTTAACGTCAAAAGGTCAAAATGCTCCTTCCTTCTACTATCCTGACATTCCACAGTTGCTCCTTGACCTCTCACTTCAAAATGAAAATGCCCTAAAAATGCCTCCCTGTGAAGTGAGCCTCATATCCTCACTTCTCCCCCTTCCTTTTTTCTCTTAACTTGGATTGCAGAAGGCCAAAAGAACTATCTGGCAAGGCAGAGCCCTCCTCAGAATCTGGACAAAAGACCTCAAGAGGCAAAGCCAGAACTCTCCTTAGCAGGCAGGGGAAGCAAGGACACAAGTAAATCTTTTGTTTCCAGTGCCCAGCCTATAGAAGGAATCAATGAGTGAATGCAGTGAGGAAGTGTTGTTAATCGATTTTTCAAGCAGAGAGAATGAACGGCTTTCCCAAAAAGTCACAGGGAATTATGGCAGGGAATTTGTCCCTCCAACCTGCCAGAGTATTAACCTTAGGTCTTTTGTGCCCACTGGAACATCCCAGCCCACCTTTCCCAGCCAGGGCCCAGGCACCCTCTAAGGACATGATTGGGTTCCCTCCTGCACAGGATGAAAGCTGGAGCCAGGAGTCATGCATGCAGGTGGGCAGCGCCTATGTCATCGTGTACTCCATCGCAGACCGGGGCAGCTTCGAGAGCGCCTCTGAGCTCCGCATCCAACTGCGGCGCACACATCAGGCTGACCACGTGCCCATCATCCTCGTGGGCAACAAAGCAGACCTGGTGCGCTGCCGGGAAGTCTCCGTGGAAGGTGAGCCTTCTGCCCCACCCTCCTCTTTCAGCCCCATTGTCCCTGCTCCTCCTCCAGTGCTCTGATCTCAGTGACCATGCCCCTCGCTGGTCCCGGTCCTGCATCTACTCACCAAAGCCTGAAAGCTAGGCACCATTCTTGCCCCCTCCTTCCCTACCCGCAACCAGTCACTCCCTAGTCCTGTCAGGTCCACCTCCCTTAATCATACATTCCTGTCCCTCCGTGCCCTCAGCCTCTGCCCTACCCAGACATCTCCACCCCTAGCCTGGACCAGTCCCTGTATTTCTCTATCCCCACTCAATCTGTCCTCCTTAGCAGCTGCCAGTTTTCCAAAACCAGATCTAACCTCGTCACTTATTTGCTTAAAAATTACCCTGTGGCCCTCAGGTCCTCAGTGTCAGGGACACTTTAGACACCAAGCATGATAGGCCCAATGCCCACAGGCTTTTCCAGGGCTTACATTTGAGACCTTAAAAAGACAGTTATTGGCTCCAAAATACAATGCGAAAATTATAAATCAAAATTCACAAAGCTTTAAATTGTCTAAAAAACATAAACGTTGTGTCAGCCAGCAAGAGCAAATCAAAAATTTTTTTTAATTTTTTATTGTGGTAACATGTACACAAATCAAAATTTCCCATTTTAACCACTTTCAAATGTACAATTCAGTGGTATTAATTACATTTACCAACATTGTGCTACCATTGCCACCTCCATTACCAAAACTTATCACCCCAAATGGAAAATCTTCACCCATTAAGCAATAACTCCCCATTCCCCAGCCCCACTGCCTAGTAACCTATAATCTTTCTGTCTCTATGAATTTGCTTACTCTAGGCACTTCACATAAATGAAACCAAAACTTTTAAAGCCATATATAAATTATAATTAAAGTGGGATGGGGAACATCTTACTATGTTTGAATTGTCAGGTGGGACTCACAGATTTTAAAATGGCCCCACCCACAGGGTAAAATCTAAACCAACACTTCTCAAAGTTTAGTCAGCCCCCATATCAGTACAACTCCCTCAATTTGCAACTGTGCAAACAGAGGCCCAGAGATCGATCAGCCAGTGAGGAGTAGAACTCAGAGCCCTGCCTCCAGGTCCAGTGGCTCCTAGAGGTGGAAGATCATATGCTTAGCGGACAATATCCCAAAAAACTGCAACATAATCCCCAGGAGCTTTTGTTAAAATGCAGATTGCAGGACCTCATCCCAGATCCCGAATCAGAATCCTTGTGGGAGGGCCCAAGAATCTGCATTTTAACAAGCTTCCCCCAGGTAATTCTGATGCACAGCGGATGAGGTCCCCTTACCTGGCATGCCAGACCCTTCCCTGTCTGGACCCAGCCTCCCCGTCTCCCCGGCCTCACTCTGCTGCCACACAGGTGAACTCCCACACATCCTTCCAGGCCCAGTTCAGTCATTAGCCTGTGAGCTAACTCCTCAAAGCCCAAATCCGGGTCTGATTTTAGTTCTGAGTTCCTCGGCACCCAGCACAAAGTCTGACACACGTGTGCGCTCTGGAAGCGCTGCTTGGGTGGTAAGGCTGAACACACCTCTTCCTACCTTTCTCTCCGCCTTCCGGTTATGGCTCCGCCCGGCTCGCCCGGCCCCGCCTCCTCAGAGGGCCGCGCCTGCGCTGTGGTGTTCGACTGCAAGTTCATCGAGACGTCGGCCACACTGCAGCACAACGTGGCGGAGCTTTTCGAGGGCGTGGTGCGCCAGCTGCGCCTGCGCCGCCAGGGAAGTGCGGCCGGGGAACCGCCAGCCCCGCGACGGCGAGCCAGCCTCGGCCAGCGCGCCCGCCGCTTCCTGGCTCGCCTGACAGCCCGCAGCGCGCGCCGCCGTGCGCTCAAGACCCGCTCCAAGTCCTGCCACAACCTGGCAGTGCTCTGAGGTCGCCCACCCGCCTGGGGGTGGCCGGGTAGAAGGGTGCATTCTGCACTGCGCCGACGCCGTCGAGGGGCAGAGGCGCGTGTGCTGGGGTCTGCATCGCGGGCCCTGCATCGCGGGCCCTGCCGGTCCACTGCTCCAAAGACTGGGGCATCTCCCGGAGTCGCGTCTTCAAGGATCTTTCCTCCCCGGGGAAGTGATGGACAGAATATGGGGCCGAAGCCCCAAGTTGGGCACACAGCAGGGTTTTGGGGGGTGTTTGTTTGTTTGTTTGTTTTACACGGTATCTTTTTGTAAAAACCTTCCTTGTTTCTGGGCTTTGGCCAACCCACAGAAGCCCCCAGTCAGCCAGACCAGAGGATGCTGGACACACCAGAGTCACTCCTTCCTGGGCTCTTCCAGGCATCTCCACCTCCTGTGCTGCCATTCCATCGACACTGGCTGCAGATTGGGTTAACCTGCTGGCCTAGTGTCAGGTTCAGTCAATAAAGTAATTGAACCAATTGCGTGTTCAGGCCCTTCTCCCAAGAGCTGGACTGGGTCCTGAGGTAAGTAATGCACCATCACTGCCTCTGGTCTTGCGGGGAGACACATTGGGTACAAACAAGTCCAGTTAAGTGTGATGACCAGCTCTTTTCTCACTGACCCAGTTCTTTAGATTATAGACTCATAAATTATTTTCTGGATGGAATCTCAGCATTTATCCTGGCAACATAATAACTGGTGTTTGTTGAGTTCTGACTCACAAACACCAGTCACAAGTATTATTTAATCTTCACAACACCTGAGAGGAGGGTGTTACTATTAGCCCCATTTTACTAATTAGAAAACTAAGGCATGGGACAGTTTGGCACGTCTCCAAGATCATATAGCTACTATAAGTTGCCCGGATTCCAACCCAGGCTTGTCGAGCCAGAATCTATGCCCAACTTATCCAAAGTTCCATTTAAGAATGTGACAAAAAGCTATGGAGTCCCAGGGAAATGGACTTTCAAACAGTGTTGCTTATAAAATAAGGGAGAAGTCAGTCATGGGCTCCAGGAAACCCAATCCATTAAACTCCATTAATCCCCAGTTTGGACCCCAGTCTAAGTCCAGTCCACTCATTTTTCTGAGCTTCCCAGAGTCACCCAGCCCGTGAGGACTAGACTCCCCAGGGCCAGCCACCTCCTCAGGTCTCACCTGGGCTATGCCAGGAGGTGAGGCAGTACCTGGCCCTGCTGGGGGAGGCTGGGCCTGGGCCATGTGGATCATGTCAGGAGTTTCCAGCCCCAGGGGAAGCAGGGTCACTACTTTGAAGGGAGGACAAGATGCAGCAGAGGGTTTGGGCCATCGTGTCCCAGGATGCCTCATACAACTGCTCCTCACCCAGATGTCTCAGCCCCCCACCTGGCCCACATCCCAGCCCGTTAACCCACCAGGGGACACAGTTCTGGGGCAGACGGCAGCACCAGCGAGTTGTCTCCTCCAGCTGCGAACCCCCTCCCCACCGTCGTGCCAGTGGGGCGGTGATGGCACTTATTCTCCTACCCCAGCCCCAGCCTGAGGAAGAGAAGAAGAGGAGGAGGGTCTTCCCTCACCCCAACCTGAATGTCTCTGGTCTGCGGTCGCAGAGGGGGGGAGGGGCCAAAGCTGTGGAAAGTTGGCAGAGGCAGCCTGCAGCAGCCGGGAGAGTGGAAAAAATGATATCAAACCCGGAAAAATGCAGGCCGGATGGAGGGCCTGAGTCTGCCCTGGGTGGTGAGAGGGTGGGAGGAGCCCAGGAAAGAGCGCAGGAGCTGGCTTTGAGAAAATTGAGGACAATAGCCTCATTCCTTCCTACCTTCATCCACAAATATTTATTGATGGCCTACTAAGTGCAGGGTACAATGTCAGGCTCTGGGGAGGGAGTGATAAACCAGAAGGAATAGGATGCAGCTCCCTGGAACTCAAAGTCTGATGGGAGAGGCAGACCAGAAAAGAAGCAAATGATTAAAATAATTAAAAACGGATAAAGGGCTAAAAATCAGGGTCATCAGGGAAGGACCAATCCCCCCTCAATTTACAGATAGGGAAACTGAAGGCCAGAAAGGAAGGGGGGCAAGAGGGAATGGTCTGGAGCTGACCCGCTGGAGGAAGTGTATGCAACCAGGCGGCAATACAGCAGGCACTCTTCCAAGTGTTTTTTGAACGTTAATTCATCAAATCTTCAAAACTGGTAATATCACTGTGCCGGTTTTCAGATGAAGAGACTGTAGCACAGAGAGGTTCAGTGCCCTGCAAAGGTGGCACAGCTAGCAAATAGCAGAGCCAGGAGTCAAACCAGGGAAGTCCAGTCCCATGGTGTTAAGGGCTTCTCTATATTGCACTATCTATTGGTACAGCAAGTCAGGAAGTAGGCTGGTATAGAGAGGTGACTGCCTTGTACCCTGCTGCCAGGGCTGGGGGCAGGGCAGAGAACAAAAGCATATTAGAATATCCTCAGCCGCCAGCTGGGACTTTTCACCTTGAAGGGATGGGTACTGTTATGGAAAAAATGATAAAGCTCTGGAAAGACAAATGTCTCCCTAGGGGCCCCCAAGTCTCCTCAGAGTCCCCCCCTTGCTGTAGGGGGAAGGGTACAGACTGCGCCGGCCTGGTCCAAGTGAGATGAAGGCCACCTGGATCTGGCACTGGAGACACCCCAGCTGGGCTGCTCGGATACAGAGGATCACTGGACTTGGTGGAAAGTTTCAAGGCCTTGGCCAGGGACTTGAAACTTCCACTTGGGGGCCCCTGAGGAATCAGATTCGGGCCAGGGCCCCCTGATCGTGGATGGTGGGAAATATGCATTTCACAGCCTCACTCCTTCCTTCATCCTGCAAACATTGATTTTCGGGGGAGGGGGGCGGCAGGAGGAATGTACTCTGAAGGAAGGCAAGGAGAATAGTTATCAAATTCATGAACTCCCAAGCCCCTTCTCCTGACAAAGGGGGTGGAGGGGAGCGTGGAGAAGGAGGGAGGGAGGGAGGGAGGGAGGGAAAGAGAAGAGGTAAGAAGGAAAGGCTACATGATGGGTGGGGGCAGTGGAAAATTCATCTACAAGTGCTTTATAAAGAATAAGAATCTCTCAGCTCTGCCATGACCTTGTGATCTTAGACAAATCAAAATACACAGAGTGAAAAGGTTAGGGTAGAAGTCTCAATGCGATTGTCTCTGTCTCAAGAATATTTGCATATTTCAGGACAACAGCTTGAGAAAATATACAAGTTCAGTTTCAATCTGAGCAGTGTTCTCTTCTGTTCAGTTCAGGCTTCAGTTAAAAATAATACCAATGATGGGATGGCAGCTCCGGGTTCAGTAATGTGCGCAGTTTTCTCCAGTTCCATCTGGTTAGAGTTCAAGGCTAGGGTGTGTATCTGTGTGTGTATCTGTGTGTGTGTGTTTATGTTATGGCTTACATTCCCATGCTTCATGGATGTGACAAGATATTGGTGAAAAAGCACATGAAACCAGAAGAGACCTGGCTTCAAATCCCACCTAGGACATTGGGTCTCTGTGACCAGGGCTCAGGCTCTCTCTCAGCCTCAGTTCCTTCATCTTGGAATTGGGGATGGTACTTCCTATCCTATAAGAGTAAATAAGATTTTTAGTACTTAAGAAAATCCACTCTGTGCCACTGGGTAATTTGCTTCACCTCTCTAGGCTCAGTTTTCTCATCTGGAAAATGGAGACATTAATAGTATCTCTAAGAGATGGTATAAGAAATCAGTCAGATAGGCATGTGTCAGCATAATGTTTTCCACCGAGTAAATTGTAGCTATTAGTGCATTCCCCTGCATTTCTTTATACTTTTTCCTATATATGTATGTTCTCTGAAGCATAGCATTGCATGCTTTTAAACTTCAGTTAAATATCATACTAGAACTAGATGTATTCTTCCGCAGTTTGGTTTTTATGTTTAACATTATATTTATGAGATTGATTCATGTTGATATATGTAACTGTAGTTTATCCCTTTTCATCTCTGAATAGTATTCCATTGTTTGAACTTGAAAGAGTTATTTATCCTTTTTCCTGTTGGTGTACTCTTTTTTGTTTTTTGCCATTTTTCTATATTACAAACAATGCTGCTATGCGTGCTGTACACACCACTTTGAACACGTGTAAGAGTTTTCCTTTCCGTCTTTTCACTCTGCCATCCTCTGGGTCTCAGCTTGCCCTGAGCTAGCTACCCTTGGCATCTCAAAATGGCTGCCCCTGTTCCAGGCATCAGATGCAGACAGGTCAAGGTCCAGTGGAAGCAAAGCTGTTTCTTCCTAAGCATCTCTCTTTCATCAGCAAGGAAACTCTTTCCCAGAAGCCTTCTGCCAAACCTTCCTCCATTTCTCACCGATCATATGGCCATCTTTAAAGTAATCATTGGCTTAGGTTAATCAGGGTTTGTCCCCAAGCTGGGGATAGAGTCCCATATGGTCACACCAAGTTGAAAAACTACCGGGGGGTGGGGGGGGAATGGGTCTTAGACAGCAAAGAAAAGAAGGGAATGAATTTTAGAAAGGTCACTGTTGCAGTTATTATTGCTGCATTCCCACTCCAAAGCATAGTGGGATGAAACAGCCATTTGATTAGACTCATGGATTTTGTGAGTCAGGAATTTGGGCAAGGCAAAGTAGGTATAGTTGTCTCCAGGGCTCACCTGGGAAGACTCAAAGGCTAGGGGAGCTGGAATCACCTGGAGGTGTCTTCACTCACATGTCTGGAGGTTGATGCTGGCAGATGGGCTCTCAGCTCGAGCTGTCAGCCAGAACACCTACATACAGCCCCTGCAGATGGCCTGGGAAATGTATGTGACAAATTACCACACACTTAGTGCCTTAAAACAGCACAGACTTGTTTTCTTACAGTTCAGTAGGAAAGAAGTCCAACTCAGGTGTCACTAGGCTAAAATCAAGGTATCAGCGGGGCTGTGTTCCTTTCCGGAAGCAATAGAGGAGAATGCATTTCCTTGCCTCTTCCACCTTCTAGAAGCTGCCCACTTTCCTTGGCTCATGGCCCCTTCCTCTACCTTCAAAGCCAGCAGCATCAGGCTGAGTTCTTCTCAGGTTGTCATCTCTCTGGTTCTCCCTCTCCTGCCTTCTTCTTCCACCCTTGTGATTACATTGGGTCCATCCAGATAGTCTAGGACAATCTCCTTATTTTAAGGTCAGCTGATTAGCATAACGTATGCATTCACAGGTTCCAAGAATTAGGATGGAGACATCTTTGGAGAGTCATCAGTCTGCCTCCCACGGTGGGACAGAGTGGGGGAAGGCAGTGGATGGGTCCTCACTCTTCCCCCCAGCTCTGGAGTTCTTAACAAGGGGTCTGTGAGCTTGAATTGAAATTCAAAAAAATGTTATTCTTCTGGGGATGTGTTGGTGCAGGTGTGATATATTTATTAAATAATACACAGTATAGTGTGGACTTAGTAAGGGGTCTGTGGCTTTCACCTAACTGGCAAAGGGGTCCGTGGAACAAAAAAAGTTAAGAACCCCTGCCCTAAAATAAAGGGGCTTCCTGCTAGTTTGAAGTCAGGAGCACCAGGAAGCTATCCCCAGATTCTGACCCTGCCTCCCTTCCTCAGTCCATGAATCTCTCCAGAAGCAACAGCTTCTTCAAACTTCCACTGGGCAACTCTCCACCCACCTCTCAGAAAACCCCACTCCCTACCCACACATGCAGGTCTTGCCTCAGACTTCCCACCCCCCAGTAACACATTTCCCCAAGTCTGAGTGGTTGGAGCTGGATTAACAAGTGTCTTGGCTGGGCAGTCAGTGTGCTTAGCTCTTCCAAGCCCACAGAACAGGCCGGAGTGAGTGTGACCCCTCCAAGCCCAGTCCTCTTCTAGGGCTGCCCACCTCCGTGAATGAGGATAGATGCTTCTTCAGGTGGCCACTTGTCTGGGAGGCAGCCTTTGAAACTCACATACCCACGCACATTTATGTACATGCATAATGTACATAACTGGGAGTCACTAACTCAGATGCACACAGGGTCAGACCGGTAATATAAATCAGTAAGGTAGACCAGATAAAGGACATTAGGGAGCATTGAGCTCTGTGGAAACTGGCAAACATCTGCCCTGCCTAAAGGGAAAAACAGAACTGAGCTGCCAGTTACTGCCATCGGGATATGAACCCAGTATTGCTGAATATTTCCGTCTTTCAAAGGAAGTCAGAAAGCTGGATATTTATGTGAAGCATCCCAATTCTTAACTAATGATGGCTAATTCCAATATTTAAAAACCCTGGGCGGGACAGTCAAATCCTGCCTACAAGCTGACAGTTTGTAAACCAAAGCTCTGGTCTAAACCCAGACAGCAATAGAGAAATGTATTCTCAGCCATCCTCCAATCTGCAGGGTCACCCCTCATACCATGTAGTTAGTACTTAATTATAAAAAGAACAGCTTGTTCCTTGTGTTTGACTGCTACCCCCCTTTCTAACAGAACCTCTTCAGGCTCTTGGAATACCAAGAGTACTCAATGTCAGGTGGTATATATTTTTAATTGCATTTCAAATTACAGAAGTAATACATTTTTATTATTAAAATACACCAAAATAGCAGAGAAGAATATGTAGTAAAAAGATGCGTTTTCTGTTAAGATGCACTCGGCTACACATGATAGAAATCCTTATAAGGACATTTTCTAACAAGATGTCCAGAAGTAGGCAATTTTAGGGTTGAGTCATCAGTCCTACCACTTCAGGACAGCAGGTCTAAATCTCTCCCTTGCTGCTCCAAACAAGGTGGCTTCTGTGGGCAAGGGAAAAGTGGATAAGGGTCGTGGCTAGACAACCTCAGTGTTTGCCATGTACTTCCATTCTCCCCCCAGCTCCACTCCTCTCCCAGAGGTGACCACCATTATCAGTTTGGGGTGCATCCTTCCAGATTTCTTCAAACCACATACGCATGCATCGTAGCAGACAGGTGTCCTTTTATTTTCCCCATGCTGGCAGAGTTGCAATTTTTTCCTGTTCTTCTCTTCTCCATGGGATCAAGAATAAGTTCTGAATGGTCTAAGCCAATGATTGATTTAAAGGTGGACAATGAGTGTGAGGGAAGGTTGATGGTGCATTCTGGGAAAAGTTTCTTTGCTCTTAAAGAAGAGGTACAGCAAAAAAGGAACAGTTGCTTTTCTTCTGCTGGTCATTGGAGTATCTGCCTGTGATGCCTGGAACCATAGCCACCATCTTGCAATCATGAGAGAATCTAGTCAGAGGACAGCAAAGTAGTAAAATGGGAAGCAACTGAGTCCTCAGTGATGAAGTCAAGC
>JAQZBX010059554.1:0-17496 GCA_029593785.1 Cabassous unicinctus
AACAGGATGTGTGTTAATCTTTGGAAATGAATAGAAAAGGTAAAAGCCGAACAGAACGCTATTAACTAGCAATGCTATCATATGGGTATGACAATGGCTGAAAGGGAAAGTCTAAGTCATGTAAATTACTAAAAGGAAAGCTAAAAAATGTAACATGGGACTGTAAGCATAGTAAAACCTTATGTGAAATACAAATATGCATAATATTGCATATATAACACTGTTTTTCTTTGAAACTGAACAAATGTATGTTAATGTTACAAGATATTAATATTAGACACACACAGAAAACATTATGCTACGTGAAAGAAACCAGACACAAAGTACTACATATTGTATGATTCCATTTATAAAAAATGTGAATATAAATCAATTTATAAAGATGGAATTAGATTAGTGGTTATATAGGGCTGGGGAAGGATAGAGGGACTGAGAGGTAATTGCTCTAAAATTTTCTGTGGTAACGAATGCACAACACTTTTACTATACCAAAAGCCACTGATTGTACACTTTGGATGGATTGTATGGTATGTGACTATATCTCAATAAAACTACTTTAAAAAAATGACACCATGTGGATGGAGACAATCGGCAAAGTCCAGACTGTGGGAAACTCTACCAGATGAATGTCCTGGCTGCTCCAAAATAAATTGCAAAGAAGAAAAATAAGTTAGAGAGGTGGTAGGGGAACAAAATGATTAAGAGACATCTAAGACGTGTATCCCAATTACACTGTATTCAATCTAATTTAGATAGAAAAATACTGTAAGGCAACTGGAAAAATTTGAAACTGACTAGATATTTAAAAATATTAAGTAATTATAGTTAATTTTTAAAGGTGGTAATGATATTGCAGTTGTTTAAAATGGAGAGCCCTTGGGAGTTGGTGTAGCTTGGCGGTTGAGCGCCTGCCTCTCATGTATGGGGTCCCAGGTTCAACCCCTGGTACCTCCGGAAAAAAAAAAAAAGTCCTTGTCTTGGAAAAGTACATACTGAAATATCTGTGGATATTTCAGTGAAATGATATGATGATGTCTGGGATTTGCTTCAAAATAACCTGGGGAAGTAGTGGAAATGGTTGGGAATACAGATGAAACAAGGTTGGCGAGGGGTTGAGTAACGTTGAAGCTGGGTGGTAGGTACACTCTATTTTTGTATATTTAAAATCTCCCATAAGAAAAAATGTTTTTAAAAATTTTGAATGCTTTGTCAACATCTGAAAATCAGATTTCACATAAAAACCCAGATTTCTACCTTCTCCTGAGAAGTAAGGCCGATTGGCGACTCTGGGCCCAAGGCCTGTGGGGCGAGAACTGGCCGGAGCAGAGCCTGTGTTCTGCCGTTTGTCGCAATCCTTTCCTGGTCCAAGCGCACACACTCACATTACAGTCTGGTCCCCGCAGGCACTGGAGTTTGGGACCCCTGGGACTGGGCAAAGTGGGATGGAGTGGAAGGAGAAAAAGGCACCTGAGAGACGGGCAACAGAGCAGGGGACTCCCTGAGGATATTCAAGGTCATGTATCGTCACTCTTGTGACTAAGCACATAGAGATTCTGAAAGTAACTGCACACCAGAATGAAGACACAAACCCAGATGAGCACAGGGTGGGAACAGCGAGCTCCAGTCTTATAAGGCTGCCAAGTGCCTGGGAGACCCTGTACGCGTGTGAGGGCCCTGAAAACCAGACCGAGTTGTGTGCAGAGAACGGTGGAAGTGGCAGAGGTGACAGAGGGCTCACTTCCCGTGAAGCGCCCTTTCAAGAATGGCTGCATCTCTTCAAAGGAAGCTCCCAGCCACGAGCTTGGCCCGACACTCACCTGAGCAGCTCTATCAGCCGCTCCTCAAGGTACTGCTTGGTTCTGTTCAGGTCGTCCAGATCAGCAAGCATCTTCTGGTCATTCTTCTCCCGGGCTGTCATCTCCTGGCGGAGTCGGCTGTCATACTCTTGGATTTTTGTTGTGGCATTTTCAAGTTCCTTCTGGGTCCTGGTGGAGGAGTGGCAAGTCTCCCTGGTTATCCACCACTCCCGCTTCCCCCGTCCCTCTGGGCTATCCCAGGCCCCCCGTGAAGGAGGCCCTCACCAGCCTCTCCCCCTTCACAGGGTGGAGCCCTTGGCACTGCCGGCCCCAGGTTAGGCAGTGCCCTAGGCTTCAGGAATCTCCTCGCATAGCCCAGCCTTCCACTGTCCCCCGCCCCAGCTTACCAAGCACGAGGAGCACTGTGGAAGGCCAGACTGAGCCCAGGCTGCTAGGAGTACCCCAGGTGAGTCAGACTCTGCACCACTCAGTGCTTGGACAGGGACTGGGGCTGTGAGAGGAGCCCGGTGGGTAAGGCTCACGGGCTGGTCGTGAGGCGGATGAGCAGAAGGAAACAGGAATAAGGAGAGAAGGGACAGAGGCACAGCTGCCTGGAAGTGCCCGCACGGGGCACCGTGTGTCTTTGGTACTCCCGTGGGCAGCGTGGCGTCTGAGCACGGGGCACTCCCTGCTCAGCGAGGCATTCCACCTGAGGCCTGGAGGAGCCTGCTGGGGGACCGTGGAGGCTCCTGAGTCTAGGCTGTCTCCCCGACCTCGGCCACTCCACCAGCAGCCCAGCTATCCCTAAGGCTGCGTGCGGTATTCCAAGGATGCGCTATAAACCTTAACACCCAGAGGGACATTTGTCAAAGCACCACTGAGAAACACAGCCTTGTGCAGAGAGTAACTAACAGAGAGATGATCCAGCCCCTCCAGGTCCAGCATAAAGCTGTCAGGAGGCTATTTACTACAAACGATCTGACGGGTGTACCTAAACACACAAACGCATCAATGCCATACGATACAATGCAATCCCAGGCAGACAGGTCATGCAGCTTAGAGCGACTGAAACAACTGCTCTGAGCTCCTGCAAGTAACCCCTGTGTTGGGGATTGAATCCTGTCCCCCACAAAACCCATACTTAGGCCCCAACCCCTGGTCCTGTGGGTGTGACCCTTGAAGATGTCTTTGGTTAAGGTTTGCCCGAAGTGAAGGAGGTGGGCCTTAATCCAGTGTGGCTCAAGTCCTTATGAGCAAAGCAAAGTAGATAGAGAGAGAAGCCAAGCGGAGCAGCCAGAAGCTGGAAGCCAGTGGAAGCTGGTGGAGAAAGGAGAACACACTGCCCTGTGCATTGCCCACGTTGCAGAAAAACCAAGGGCCAAGGATCGCCTGCAGCCAGCCCCAGAGTGTCTTTGGGGAGAAATCACTGCCTTGCTGGCACCTCGATTTTGGACATCCCCTAGCTTCAAAACCATGAGCCAATAAATTCCCACTGTTTAAGCCAACCTGATGTATGATATTTGTTTAACAGCTGGAAAACTAAAACTAAAGCTGTTATAGCTTTTTTTATACCACCAACTCAGGAGGGTCTCTGTTTAAATCGCCACATGAACACTACCTGGCCAAGGGCAGCCAGGACCTGTGCGGGTGGGACACCGTGGTGTGCCTGCCTCCACCGACGGCCCATATGCAGTGCCCCAGCTTCCTTCCTCCTGCTCTTGTCATCAGGCCCCGGCTGCTCTAGCGTGGCCCCATCATCAGATGGGGGCTCATGCCAGCAACTACATGTGTCCCCAAGCCTGCAGATGAGGGGCTCAGGGAGGGTGCTCACAGGCCAGCGCTGCCGGGCCTGGATTCTAAGGCTAAAAAACTCCTGAGGAAAGACGTGACCGTGTGATCTGCTCTCCATGGACACATCAGCAGAGAGTCTGCTTGCAGACAGGCTGCTCCTGGCCCATGGCGCCCACCCACTCACTCTCTCGATGAGCTCAGGGTAAACCCACTGTAGCAGTTTGAGATTATTTTATGAATCCCAAAAAGAGAAGGATTATGTTTGTAAACTAATCCATTCCTCTGGGTGTGATACCCTTTCACTGTATTAAATACAGTTGAGGGGACTTTGATGAGATGGATACTATCACCTTGGGGGTTCCAATTGGGCTACGTCAGTGAAGCAGAACTCAGGTTGGTCTCTGCCCCCTTGCTGTGTCTGATACAAACAGAAACACAGAGAAAGATGGAGACAGACACAGGAATAGAGAGCTCTGCCATTTTTGATCTTCCCATGTGACAGAAAGGAGAGAGGCTCAAACAGCTGAGGGCCCACGGAGAGACGAGCCATTTGCCTGAGAGCTTACCGCTGAAACTGGGAAGAGAGCAGAGCAGCTGAGACTGGTACAGGAAGCCCTAAGCGACAAGCCCTGTGTCAGCCTGCAGCTGAAACTGGGAAGAAAGCTGAGGAGCTGAGCCTGAGAGAGGAAGCCCTAAGGGACAAGGCAGAGACCGGGCAGCGATCGCCTGCCATCTTGCTTCAACACGTGGCAGCAGACTTTGGTGAGAAAGCACCTCTTATGGTGCCTTGGGCTGGACCTTTCATGGCCTTGGAACTGTATGCTTTTACCCCAAATAAATACCCTTTATAAAAGCCAACAGATTTCTGGTACTTTGCATCAGCAGCCCTGTGGCAAACCAGACACCCACTCCTAACCCTGCAGTCTCTCACTTTACAGAGGAAATCAGGAAGTGCTCAGACACAAACCTCCGTGGGGAGGAAAGAGATGCACATGCTGGCACTCTAAAATAACACAGCACTCTTCTCTCTCACCCTGCTCTTCCTGGGTAGCCGAGAAAAGACCCTTTGGGGCCAAATGGTCTGGATCCTAGTCCTACTATCATAACATATGCTGTGCGACCCTGGACAGTTACTTAACCTCTCTGGCCCTCAATTTTCCTCATCTATGATATGGGGATATACAATGCCCTCCTCAAAGGACTGCTGGGAGGATTAAATGTATTGAAAACAGTGCCTGGCACATTTTCAGCATTATGTGTTTGCTAGTATTATTACCATTATTATTCTATCCCAATTCATTTCACTTTGGTTTTTCCACAGTACGATGTTTAAGTTACTAAACTGAAACATGCCAGAGGGAAGAGAACTGACTCAAGACAAAGGTTCCTTAGCGTCCTAAGAAGCTGCCTGTAGGACTGGGCTGGCATATTGCTGGGTTCTCTGTGGCATGCTTCTGGAACAGACAGTTGTTGAGTTTGCGGCTTTTCTTGCAAAAGGACTTCTTTAACCCAATATGAGTGGCTGACTTTTGAAATGACTGTGGGCCAAACGCACCCTCCCTGAAGACTCTACCAATGGCCGCGTGGATGGACCGTGTCACTGACCTTTCCAGGGTCCCACGCAGGGTGGCCGCCTCCTCGTCCTTCTTCAGCATGGCTGCCTGGCACTCTGCGAGACGGCTGCCGGTGCAGCGCAGCTTCTCGCCCGTATCTGCGTGGGCAGCCTGGCAGGGGACACCGAGAAGAAGACGGCTTGCGGAAGCCCACGCGAGACACTACCGAGCCCTGCTCTATAGTCATGGAGGGGTGGGAAGACACACTTCTATTAGGATGTCCTGGAAGCATCAATTGCAACTGAGTGTGGAGGCTGCAGTGGGCAGCACGGATCAGGATCTCCAGGCTGAAGGTGGAGGTAGAGGTGGGAGTGGGCAGAGCGTATTTGAAAAAGCCACTGCCCTGACAACCGCGATACCAGCGCCACCCCTCCTCCCACAGGTGGGAGTCAGAAACCACCTAGAGATGAGTAAGGAGGACAACTTATTTCCTTTGCATGAGACACACGGGGTTGGTGAAAATCCAGCTCCAGCCAGGTGTTTGGGGAGTGAAGGGGGGTCCCAATACAAACTCAGGGGGTCTACAAAGCTGAAGGCGGACAGCTTCAGCCTGGGAACTGCAAAGCTTGCAGAGAGCCTTCTGGATGGCCCAGGAAAAGCCAGCCCAGACCCCTCTCCTGGGCCGCACCCCTTGCCAGACCTTCAGCTTCCCCACAGCCGCCTGGGAGTTGTGCAGCTGCTGGCTTAGCTCCTTCAGCTGGGCCCGGAGGCTCTCGGACTCTTCACTGGCAGCCTGGGGAGGGTGAGGAAGGGATCATGAAAATGGGGTCCTTGCTCGGAGATTCCCTCAGTGGCATCCCCCAAATGGGTAAAGCATGAACCACCTCTCTTTTCTCCCCAGACTGGCTCAATAAGCTTTGGGCTTTATTGGTGACAAAAACCTTTCGAGTTTACTGAGAAAAGAAACTTCGCCTGGTTCCCAAACTTAGAATTTAATTTCTGCAAGGGACAATTGGCCTGTGAGCCACATGGCGTGGCTTGGGGCAGGTGGGCACCTCTGTGGGGGCACGGCAGAGCTATCTAAGGGTGGAGGGCCAGGAAGGTTGAGAGTGGGCAGACCTCAATGCAGGCAGACGTGATACGCACGGGAAGGCAGAGCCCCTCGCAGTCCCGCCCGTGTCCTCCTTAACCTCCTGTGCAGTATCAGAGACACCTGGTAACTGCTGATGTCACAAGCTCTTCCATCCCAAGAGCCTTGTAGAAACTACGATGGTGGGGCCTGCTTTCAGGAGGCGCCTAAAGGTACCGGTTATTCACAGACTACGAACCCAGAGGCCAGACTTCAGGCAGTCATGAACTGCGAGCACTCTGCAGAAGGTTCTAGAGGCTGAGGCAGGGGTGAAAGGAGCTGGGCAAGCACCTAGGGAGAAACTGGAGGAGGCACGCCTCCTTTACCGGCTGATCGCTGCCACACGGGGATGAAGCCCCAGGATTCTGAGACCTTCTGAGATTTCAAAAGAAGCTCCCAAACTGAACTGTCTGTAAAGCACCCTGTTCTTAAATATTGGCTACTAATAAAAATAAGAAAAAAAAATTCTGTGTGGGCCAACCTTGTCTGCAATGGCCTCGTGTTTGGACTTCTGGGCTAGGGCATCACTCCTCAATGTTCTGCCCCTAGCGTATTCCTGCAGGGAAAGACTCGCTACCGCGAGCTCTGACAGCAGGACAAGTCCAAGGAGTGTCTGCTGGGCCCAGCCAGGATACGCAGCCTCTCGTGGACGTACTGGGCACTGCCCCAGGGAGGTGGGTGGAGCTGGGGGGGTGGAGGCTGGGGTTACCTTAAGCCTGCTCTGGTAGTCCATGATCTCGGTGCTCCGCTGGAACTTGAGGGTGTCGAGCTCCTGGTGCGTGGCCTCCTGGAGGCTCTGGGTCTGCTGCTCGGCTTGGGCCAGCCGGGCCTGCAGGCCGGGCAGTGAGCCAGCCGCCTCCTCGGCCGCCCTCAGCTTCTCCTGCAAGCTTGCCTTCTCTTGCTGCAGCCCTGCCACTTGCTGCTCCAGGCCCTCTCGCTCCCTTGCAGCTGCCTCTCTGGCATCCCGGAGCTCCTGGGTGGCACAGGCCAGCGCCCCTTCCACCCGCTCCTTCTCTGCGGTCAGTGAGCAGACCTGGATGCCGAGCTCGGCTGTGTCCGTGTTGGCCCTGTGCAACTGCTCCTGCAGCTCCAGCTGGACCTCCTCGGAGCCTCGTTCCACCCGGGCCAGCTCCTCCTGCAGGGCCTGGAGCTCCTCCTTCCTCTGCTGGGCGCCTCTGGCCCTCTCCTGCAGCGCCCCTGCACGCTCGGAGCACTGCAGCAGCTCCTGGACGTGGGCCCTGTTGAGGGCTTCGTTCTGCTCCTTCAGTTGCTGCACGAGGGCCTTGTGCTCCCTCAGGACAGCCTCGGCCACGCCCAGCTGGCTCTGCGCTTTCTCCCGGTCATCCAGGGCTGCCCGGAGCTCGGCCTGGAGGTCCACCACCACAGCCTGCAGCCGCTGGGCCTCCCCCTGATGGACCTCCAGCTGGGCCTGAGACAGGCCCAGCTGGGCCACCAGGTCACGGGATGGGCTGTCGTCCTGGGGCAGGCCGAGCCCCTGCTGGCCTTTCTCTGCTGTGAGGACCTCGATCAGCTGGGCCTGCTGGTGGCACTGGCTCTCGAGGGCCCGGAGCTCCCCGTCCTGGGCCTTCGCTAGCCGGCGGCACTCTTCCGCCTCCTCCCGCAGTTGCTGGCACTCGCCTTCCTTGCTTTGCAGGGCGGCCTCCTTCTCCGCCACCTGGGCCCTCATGACCTCCTTGGCCTTCTTCACCGCCAGGAGGCTGGCCTCCATCTGGTTGCCCAGCTGCCGGATGCTGGCCTGCTCCGACTCCAGCGAGGCCAGGGAGCTCTGGATGGCCGCCTCCCGCTGCTGCAGGGCCTGGTACTCAGCCTGCAGGGCCTGCAGCTTGCCCTCCAGGAGCTGGTTGCGCCCCACAACATTCTGCAGCTCCCGCTCCAGCTCCCTGTTGGCCTGCCGGAGCTCCTCCTCCTGGCCACCCCCTGGCACCCCGATCTGTCCCTCCTGAGGGCCCCTCGGCTCCTCCTCGGGCCTCTCGCAGGTCTGCAGCGCGGTCGAATTCAGGGGGGCCAGCGCCTCCCTCTGCTCACCCGCCACAGGCAGCTCTGGGCCCGGCTGTCCAGAAAGCTGATCCAGCATCCCCACCTTCTGCCGGAGGTGGTCTCTGTCCTGAAGGAGCTGCTGCTTCTGCACCTCCAGGTCGCCCACGTGCTGGCTCACCTGTGCCAACTGGGATTCCAGGAGCTGCAGCTGCCCGGTCAGAGTCCTGATCTCCTGCTCCAGCAGCTCCTTCTCCTCCCGCCGCCGCTGCTCCTCCCGCCTCACCCCCACCAGCTCCTCCTCCAGGGAGCTTGAGTGGGCCAGCGACTCCTGCAGCTGTCCTCGGAGCTGGGCCGCCTCCTGCCCCTTCCCGGAGAGCTCCTCCCGCAGTGGGGCCAACTCCTTCACCAAGAGCTCCAGCTTGGTCCGGGCCTCTTCCTTCAGCTGTAGCTCCCTGGTCAGCTGCTCCAGCTGGGCACTCTGCTGCCCATTGAGCTTCTGGACCTTGGTGCTTTCCTCTTCTAGGGCTTGGAGCTTCTTCCACAACTCCTGGATCTCCAGGGACGAGTCACTGGAGATAGGCTCCTGCTGCCCTTGTGTGCCCAGCGCCGCATCTGCCTTCTGCTCAGCTCTGGCCATTGGGGCCGGGGCACTGGCTAAATGCCGGTGAGTCCCATGCAGTGAGGCCCGTGTGGCCTCGAGCTCCTGCATCAGGGGCTGCAGCATGGACTCCAGCTCCTGCAGGGCTGAGTGGCAGCTCTCCTTCTCCGCTGCACCCAGCTCCAGGGCCTGCAGGCACCTCTGCAGCTCCTTCACCGTGCCCTGGGTGGCCTGGATGGCCTCCCACTGCCTCTGGAGCTCGGCCACCATGCAAGTGAGCTGAACGCTGTCCTCGGCTGCAGCACGCCCCCTCTCCCTCTCCATCTGCAGCTGCTCTCCCTGCAAAGTGACAGCTGCCCTAAGCTCCTGGTTCTCTTTGTCCAGCTGCTGCATGCGCTCCTGCAGCTGCTTCTCTCGCACCTCCAACTGATCCAGCTCCAGCCGCATCTCGTCAAAGCCCTCCAGCGCCTCGTTGTGTAGGGGGCTGTTCAGGTCAAAGCTGGAGGCCATCTCCTGAGTCTGGGAAGGAAAAACATGCAAAAACACGAGCAGCTCGGGGATGAAGCTACGTGGCTACTTGGTTAACTTTTAGTGTTAAAAATACCATAATTCTTGACCCAAAGTCTAATGAGCTATTAAAGGACTAGCAAGTCTTTGCTCAAAGCATTTATCACAAGGAGGTGAGCAGTACACTTCAAAGACATGACGCCACACACGTGAGTTTCCTGAAATTCAGAACTCCTGTGTATCATGCTTTAGTAAAATAATGAATGTTGATTCTTAGATAAAAATAAGTTACATTTAAAACCCACTGCACTATGCCTACAACTCACGTCATGAGTAAACCACAAAACAGGGTAAAGGCTTAGTGCCTTTTCTACTCTTAGTACTCACGTTGATCCTTATTTTTTATTGCTGATTAATATTGGTGCTCTTTCCTACAAAACTACATGCAATTATAAAGATGCATTCACACTTCTAACAAAATTAACAAAACTAGCCCTGCCTGCTAACATGACCGAGCACCTTTCCATACCCTCCCTGCACTTCCTCGTGCAATGGCCACAACCATCTTAAGAGCTGGAATGATCTTTCTGGTTCTTCTTCTATGTATGAAAGAGCTGAAGCTTCGAGAGATTAGGTGATTTGTGTGAGGTCACACAGCTGGTGGGTGACAAGGTCAGGATCTGACTCTTGCTTTTAACCACAGTGCTGAACTGTGGCCTTTAAATTATTTTAAAAGCTTTAAAAACAATTTAATTGTCAAAGCACCTACATGTTATCTGGTTGCAGAAGTTTGGATTCTGGGAAACAGTGGGAATAACTGAGGAGTGACACTGCTCTGGCTTGAACAACAGGTATCCGAGCACATCACCTGCGAGCTGCTGGGCACGAGGACGTGACCTGGGTGATGCTGTGGTGAGGGAACCCCAGGCCCTTCTGGCCTTACCTGCAGGTAGCTGCTCACCAGGCTGCTCATGCTGGAGCTTCTGCTGGGGGGTTTCCACAGGTAAGCGGAAGAGCCGGCAGCCAGAGTCCTCCTTGGGGCCACAGACAGACAGACAGACTGGGATTCAGAGCAAGAACAAGAAATCACACACACACACACACACACACACCCTATCCAGGGGGCCTCCACTGGCACCAGGTGGTGGTGGGGGGCACTGCCCTCCCAACAGAGAACAAGATGGAAAATTCCAGGGGTTCCCACCAAAGAGCCCCGTGATGTTGTTTGTGGCTGATGGACTCCACTACTGTAATGATGGCTTTCATCCCACCGCCAAAAAGGGGTACGTGAACATGGATTTTCCAAATCTTGTTTGAAATCTTCCTTGACCCTTTGATACCTGCAATAATCCGCTAGTGAGTAGCAGTCTATTTAGCAGAAAACGAAGGGCTGCTTTGTGCCTAGGGGCCTGTGATCACGGCTTTTCGTGACAGCGAGATCAGGTGGCCGGAAGATCTGCCTCTACTTCCTGCAGCCACTCTGGGCAGTGCAGACAGAACACGCCCCTCGCTGCGCAGAGGACTCGTGGACAAGCACGAGTCTAAAGACACAAAGGCTTGTGGAATAACTCTCACTCAGAACACAGATGAAACACATCTTTCCTCACTAAAATCTCCTTAACTCAAAATGACTACACTTGACCACTTTCCTCTACAGCCCAGCAATTCCTCTCCTCGGCATCTGCCCTAAAGACAGTCACATCTGTGCAGAAGGAGGTGTGTGAGGATGCTCTCTGGAGGGCTGCAACAGCAAAAGGGTGCCAGCACGACTCTGTCCCCAGGGAAACATACAAGCTGTGGTTTGTCTGTGCAACACAACAGTCTACATCACTGGTCAGAGAATAAGTATCTCAGGCATGAGAGCCAAACAGTGTCTGTTGCAACAACTCAACTATGTCATGATTGCATGAAAGCAGCCACAGATAATATGTAAATTATAGGCAAAGGAAGCTGTGTTCCAATATAACTCTACTTATAAAACCAAGTGGAGGCAGCGGAAGTAGCTCAAGTGGTTGAGTGCCTGCTTCCCATTGTATGAGGTCCCGGGTTCAGTCCCCGGTACCTCCTAAATACAAACAGAAGAACAGACAAAGAAACCAACTCTCACTGGGGAGCGGATGTGGCTCAGTGGTTGAGTGCCTGCTTCCCATTGTATGAGGTCCCGGGTTCAGTCCCCGGTACCTCCTAAATACAAACAGAAGAACAGACAAAGAAACCAACTCTCACTGGGGAGCGGATGTGGCTCAGTGGCTGAGCCCCTGCTTCCTGTGTTCGAGGTCCTGGGTTCAATCCCCAGTACCTCCTGAAAAAACAAACCAACCAAGTGGCCACTCTTGTGGGCCATAGTTGGCTGACCCTGCTCTAAATCTATAGACCTCCACGTGCAAATGTAGATGAAAAATCTCGACAATAGTGAGTATTGGGTTAGGAAACCACTCTTTGTGAACCACGACAGCAACGACTGCGTCAGGTAACAACTATCCGCGTGCGGTAAAACGAGCCCGGGAGAGATTCATGAGAAACAGAATAATAGTATATCCTCACCCCAGAGATCTGTATGAATTACAAAGGAGAAACTGTAGCTGTAGAGTGGAGAACCCTGGCAAATATCACCTTGCCAAAATATTTTTTTTATTCTATAAAAGATATTTTCAGGACAACTGGCAAAATTTGAAAAAGATCTGTAGGTTAGATAGCAATATTGTGTCAATGTTAATTTCCTGATTTTAGTATTTATACTGAGCTTATATAGGAGGATGCCTCGATTTCAGGAACTACACAATGAAGTACTTCTGAGTAAAAGGGAATCAAGTCTGCAACTTACTTTCAAATGGTTTAGGAAATGAAACAATATGGAAATATATAGACACAGAATGATAAAATAAATACGATGAAATACTGACAAGTGGAGAATTGCAAACAAGGATATATGAGTACTCTACTAATTTTTGCAACTTTTCTGTAATTCTGAAATTATTTCAAAATAGTCTTTCTAAAAAAAGGCATCTGAAGTAAATATGGCAAAATATTAACTACTAAATCCTAGCTGTTGGTAAGTGAGCATCATGTTATATTCAGAACTTTTCTCTATACCGAAAATGTTTCCTAAGCAAAAATTTAAACTTGAAATTTAAAAATCCCTATTAACAGAGAGCAAAACAAACCAGAGGATGCTGAACTTGAGTTTAACTCAAGTCTGGTGCCCTGGCCCTGCTGCCACCAGCTATCTGACTTTGCAGGTCCCTGGACTCTCTGAGTCTCAACGCTGCCTCCTGGACCTGCAAGGGCTGACGGTGAGTGAGCACCACACTGGCGTGGGGTAAACTCGATCAGCCTGCAGCCTCACAAAAGAAAAGAGACAAAAATACAGCAAGTCTCCCAGCAGCCCGTCACAATGAACGGTAGCTTTTGCTCCCTCTCCTGCCGGCTGGAAAGGCTCAATAATTAATCTGTGAAAACACAAACGGTGAAAAGCCCACTTGCCCCGCCACCCCTCTACTCCCAAGCCAAATCCCTCGGTGTTTTTCAAGACCTCAGGTTTTGCATATGTATCTCCACTGGGCCAGCTTAACTGATACCCGAATCAGTTATTACTGTCATGGTTTACAGTCATGAGTCAACAATGAAGAAGGCTTAAAAGTTGCAAAGCTTTACGAAATTTACTTAGCATTTGAGCAAAACTGCTTGGCTAGACTGGTGGCAGGCCTCAGAAACCTCAAACAGCTCCTTCCCCTGTCTTCTAGACCCAGCAAGTACCGGGCAAACGTTGGCCAGGCAGCATCCAAGTCATAGCCCCGTGACGCCAGGTCAAACTGAACCTCAGTCAGCTCGTAGAGGTGGCCCACGATGTCAGAGCTCAGCTTTGGCTTCAGGAAGGGGCTTCGTGCATAGTACCAGTCACTGCAGGAAAAGGGAAAAACGTGTCACTCACAAGAGCAAGCAAAGGAAGGCTGGAGCGGACGGAGCCCTTCCCCCCAGGGGCACTGCCTCATGGAATCCTAACTCGGGCGCCCAGGCCAAAGGCGCTCAGGCACACGCCAGCGTGATTCTCAGTGAGGAGCACGTGACTCTCAAGTGGGCTGGCTCTTCTTCAGAGAGACTGCTGCAGTCATCTAGACGCTTACTCATTTACCGATTTCCCAGAAAGGACAGTCATTAGGGAAAAAATACTTTCTCTGTGGAACATGACCTCACTTCCCATTCCTTCTCCGGAACACAACACGGACCACTGAATTCACTGCTGCTTTCTGGCCAGACACCAATTTAAGAGACAAGGAACAAAATATCTACCAAGAAACTTTATTTGCACTTTGGGGTGGTGGTTGTTTCATTTCAGGCAAAGCAACAAGGGTCAAGACAGACAACACTGAGGCGTTTAAGAATCCGCTCGGCGGATGCCCATGAGCTGTGAAACACGGAAGCCAGGCTGCTCCTGCAGTCTTCACAAAGACCTTGGCAAAACACACCCAAAATCAGATGTCTGCACTCTCAGCTCACAAGGACTCACAAAGCCCGTCACACGCATGAGAAGTACTCTTTATGCAAATCAATCTTAAAGGTGACAAAATGAAAGGGAAACTTTCCCACCCCCACCCCTTTTTTTTCTTTTTAATTCAGAAGCCATTTCTTTAACTAGAAAAATGCTCCCTGGGGAGAAGGGAGGCAAAGCTGGTAAAAAGGGAGCTCAGCAGTCCAGACAGGTCCAGCTGGTCAGAACTGGATTTGCAGCTCCACTGTGACCCCGACCTCCGCCTTTACCCTCTCAACGCCTCCCTCCCTCCCGCTTCCCTGCTGGGGCGTCGGCCCAGCAGCACAAACGCTGACCACAGACACCCTGGGCTCTGCAGGGGTGCCCACTCCTGGTTGTCCTCAGCCTCCAGGGAGTCCCGACACCCCTAAGAGGTGCTGGCTCAGGGCCTCAGGTGAGGCCCCAGGCTCCATGGTCTTAAAAGCCCCACAGGTGACCTTGCAAGCGCAGGCCTTTCGGATGCCGGCTGGGTCTGCCCGTTAGCGCTGCACCAGGTCACACCACCCTGGCATTGCGAGTAAGGAGGCCTGGATCTCGACTTGGCCCGGGGCATCGGTGGGGCCTAGGGAAGGACATTCAGCCACTCTGAGGCTCGCTGTCCTCGCCTGCAAACACTCGATGCCACCTGCCCACGTGCATCAAGGACGGTCACAGGGTAGAAGAGAGTGACGGATGGTTTGGAAGGACTGTGCACATGCCAGGAGCGCACAAGCAGGCACTGCTGCCGCAGGTGCCACAGCTATCAAGGAGAGACGTCAGTTCACTTCTGAACCTTCTGTGGATGAGCCCCAACCCTGGCAGGTGTTTACCTGGTCACTTTGGTGTTCATGAAGCACTGCTGTAAGGTGTCTGCCAGCCTCTGGTGCACCAAGGAGTAGCGGACGAATGCTCTTCCTTTCCCCAGAGATGTTCGGAGCTAGGAAGAGTGGTCACGCAGAGACAAAGAGCTGTTAGCCTAACGCCAAATGCAGACCTGGTCTTGTGGACGGCTTGCAGAACACAGACATAGGCAGCAAAGGCACCCGGTCCCACCTAAGAACTGGCTTCACTCAGCCCCTCAAAGGACATAAAGCATTTGGTAACATCACCCCGGAAAGGGAGGCCTGCGGTGGACGGACTTCGTGCAGGCCTCCGTCCTGAGAACAATCTGCAGACTCCAACAAACATTTCACGGAAGATACACTAACGAGAGGCTCCAAACATGTGGATTCTACTGGAATGTCATTCTCCCTCCTGTGCCTCACCAGAATCTATGGGTGTGGATTCAGATGTGAAACTGATTGACCTTGGAATACTCAGGATAAAACTGGGAGCTAAAACGAAGGGCTTCCCACATCATAAGGGAGCCTGAGGAAGAAGAGATGGTCTCAGGTCACCTAATGTCTTCTTTCCAACGTGCTGGGGGAACAGCAGCAGGGGAGGGGGCCTAAGGAGCATGGCTGGAGGATTTGGGGAGGGGGTGAGATTAGGGAAAAGGGCAAAGGTGGTTAAAGGAAACTTTTAGAAGTTTTGCTGGATGTGCAACTGCCTCCTCTGTGTCCTTGTGAAATTGTCAGTAAAATTCACGTAATTGCCAGTGCTTTCCTGGTTGGATCTGTTTCTTTTCAGCTATGGCCAATTCACTGCATTTAGTCAGAAGGTACCCAGGGCATGAGAGCAGGGGTGTCCCTGTGCAGCCAGTCCCTGGGGCAATGAACAAATGGATGAGGGTTTGTTTCTGGAAGTCTGAGGTGGGCAGCACAGCAGGGCCCAGGTGCAGACCTGACTTTGAGCCGCACCCCCCTGCCCCGAAAGTGCCCATACCTATAAAAGCAATTCAGTACAAGAAGATGTGACTGGAACTGTTCTGAGGTTTAAATTCACCTCCCAAAATGGTTTCTAAAGAGGTTTCTGGCAGCTCGTTTTGCTGCAGGTGGGTGTGCTGGTTAGAGACTGCCTGCCCTGAAGATAAAATAAAGGGGACAGCCAGAGCCCCTATGCAAATTAGGATTCCCACTGCTGATGCTGCAGCCCCAGAGGCTAAAGAAGAGTAGGCAGGCATTCAAAACCTCCCCCTACCACGCATTCCTGTTCAGCCGGCTCTGAACTCAGGGGGGACATGCCCTCCCAGCCCTTCAAAGGCCAAAATAGTGACCTTGTGGCTACATGGCAGGAGGAGGGCATGGCAGCGGTCTGACCGAGAGGGCCCTGAGGCCCCGACGCCGCCGACACGCTCAGCCTGGAGCACGGGCGCCGGAACGCGCAGCTCAGCTTCATTCCCCTCACAGCTGCATTTCCTCTTGTCGCTGATGCTAGGAAATTGTACAACACGAAGCAATTTCAAAAAAAAGGTGGGAAACCTCAGGAACCACAGAAACTGTAAGACATTTCTGTGTGGATTCTGCAGGTTTGGGGGACCATCTGGACACCCAGAAATGAGGCTGGGCAGCAGCCTGACTCGCTGGCTTTAGAAAAACGACCACGGCTTGGCTGCAGGCAGCTGATCTTGACGGGCCCGGGAGGACCTGGAAGACATCCCCACGTCCAAATACTTCTTCCTCCGATGAGTGAGGTGAGAAGAGCAAAGAGCGTTTGACGGTGATAACGGGGAAACTCGGGTGGCAAAGAGCAGCTGAGCAAGGCACGGTGAGGTGGAGCACGCCATACGCCACATGCCACACGCCCACAGAGGCCCCTCAGAGGTAGTAAGGGCCTCACACGATAGCCAGGTCTGTACGCTTACGATGAGGAAACAAGCCATTGTGACAACCTTTAGAAATGAAAACCTTTTCAATAGCAAGCAAGCCTACTAAATGAATTCATTATATATAAAAAGAGCTATTTATTTTGAAAAGTATCTTAAACATTCTTTGGAAAAGGGAACAATTCCTTTGTACTGCAAACAAAAATATTCCATGGTCCATTTATTTTGAGATCATGGGCCTGCTTTCATTACCTAATTCCTTATTTTTTGGCATCTAATCAGAACCCACACGCACTACACTTAGAAGTGATAAAATAGCAGGAAGTCTGCAGGGTACACAGGAGCATATTCTGCTTTGAACAGGTCATTGTGCAGGCGTCCAAAGCCAGGCTGACCCCTGGTTCTGTTCCCTCTGGCGAAGCTCAGGTCAGGATGACCCCATTCTGAACCTCTGGAAATTGCTTATTGAAGCCTTGAGCTATTTTAGCCCAAATGGCTACCTCCCACCCCCTAAAGGGGCTTGAGAGACCCAACAAATGCTTCTTATCCATTAACTATTACCCTTTGACCTGTATGGCACTTGAATTTTAAAAAATCAACCCAAGCATCCAGCAGCTCCCCAGCCTAGCAATGTCCAAGCCATTCTGTCCAATGACATCCCTGGAGCAGAGTTTTCAAAAGCATTGGAACAACTGGCCCCTCTGCCAGCCACCAAAAGAGATAAAGTTGGTACAAGTGGGGGATGCTTTTTGCTTCCAGAAAGTCAGTGTCCCTGGCCTTGAATTGTCTAAGGTCTGACTGCATTATGAGACAGAAAAGGAAAAAGTAGATGTGTTTCAGTAAAGCATTTTGTAATCCTGGGGACTAAAGACTAAAATTTAATTTATTCCCTGGTTTCAGCTGCCCAAAGTCA
>JAQZBX010059555.1:0-17497 GCA_029593785.1 Cabassous unicinctus
AAAAAAAAAAAAAGACAGTTGAGAGAATCAATGAAAACAAAAGTTGCCTCTATGAAAATAGTAAAATTGGAAACCTTTTATCGAGAATGACAGAAAAAAAAATAGACCACAAGATGAAAAAACCTAAAATACAGAATGAAAGGAGGGTGTACTACTTATCTTGCAGAAATTAAAAAATAATAATTATAAGACAATATTATGGATAATTGTATACAAACAAATCAAATAATCTAGAAGAAATGGCAAATTCCTAGAAACTCACAACTTATCTAAACTGGCACAAACCAATATTAAAAAGCTGAACAGACCTGGGACAAGTACGGAGATTCAGTCCTCCCAGGAAAGAAAAGTCAAGGGCCAGGTTTGTTCACTGGTGAATTCTACAAATCTTTCAGTGAAGAATGAACATAAATTCTTCACATACTTAACAAAAAATAAGATAAGGGAACTTTCCTAAATCTATAAACCCAATATTACCATAATCCAAAGCCAGATAAGGATATAACAGGATAAAGATCAATTTCTCTTATGAACATTAATGCAAATTATCCTCAGTAAAATACAAGGAAATCAATACAATAGAATATTAAAGGAAATGAATACCATGACCAAGTCTTATTTATCCCAAGAATACAAAGAGGGTTCAACCTAGGAAAGCAATCACTATAATACAACACAGTAACAGAATGAAGAATAAACATCACATGATCACCCCAATGGATGCAGAAAAAAACAGAAAAATCCAACACACTTTAATGATAATATATGCAGAAAAATAGCAATAGAAGGTAACTTCCTCAATGTGGTAAAGGACATATATGAAAAAAATCATAACAGCCATTTTACTCAATTGTTAAAGACTAAAAGCCTTCCTCCTGATTTAAGGTACATTTATACCTCTGCTACTCAGCACTTAACTGGATATCCTTGCCAGAGCAATTTGGCAGAAAAAGAAACAAAAAGTATTTAAATTAGAAAGGAAAAAGTATAACTATCTCCATTTAGAGGTTATATGATCCTTTATACAGAGGATAACTAGAAAACTGGTAGTACAAAGAAATTCAACAAAATTGCAAGCTACAAGATTAAGATGCAAAAATCAGTTGTATTTTATACACCAGCAAATAATATTTTGAAATGAATTCATTTTAAATTTCCTTTCACATCAGCTTCTAAAAGAATAACTTATCTACAAATAGATTTAAATGAGGAGGTGAAGAACTTTATATTCAACACTGAAAAAATAGAAACTCTGCCCAAAGAAATTAAAAACCTAAATAAATGTCAAGACATCCTGTGTTAAAGGACTGGAACACTTAATCTTATTAAATTGTCAATACTGGGGGAGCCGATGAGATCAGTGGTTGACCACCTGCCTCCCATGTACAAGGTCCAGTACCAGTATTTGGGTTCAATCTCCAGTACCTCTTAAAAAATATCAATACTATCTAAATCAATCTATAAATGCAATGCAATATTTATCAAAATCCCAGCCTCCTTTATGACAGAAGTGGTTTCATAGAGTTAACATCTAATGCTCAAGAAACAAAAGAAAACATAAACATAACATTTAAAATTTAAAACTTTTCTTCATCAATGGATACTACCAAGAAATGGAAAAGACAACCTACAAAATGGTAGAAAATAATTGGTAATCATATAGCTGGTAAAATTTTAGTACCCAAATATATAAAGAACTCCTATATCTGAACAACCACTGCCTTCACTGCATGCAATAGGTTTTTATATGTTGTTTTCTCATTTTTATTCATCTCAAGATATTTACTAATTTCTCTTGCAATTTCATCTTAGACCTACTGATTGTTTAAGAGTGTGGTCTTTAATCTTCATATATTCGTGAATATTCCACTTCTCTGCCTATTTTTGATATTCAACTTCATTCCATTATTATCAATGAAAGTGCTTTGTATAATTCCAATCTTTAAAAATTTTATTGAAACCTTATTTTGACCCAATATGGTCTCTATTGGGAAAAGATCCATTAGCACTTGAGAAGAATGCATATCCTGCTGTTTGGCATGCAATGTTCTGTTTGTCTGTTAGGACTAATTTATTTATCATATTATTCAAAATCTCTAATTTGCTGTTCATCCTTTGTCTAGATGCTTTATCTTATGATGATGTTGTATTGAAAATTCCAACTTTTATTATAGAGACATCTAGTTCTTCATTTTTTATAGTGTTTGCCTCCTGTATTTTTGGACACCTGATTTTCCCACAGAAATAAGAAAGTTCATAAGAAGATACTATGAACAACCATATGCCAATAAATTAGACATCTGAGGTAAAATGTACCAATTCCTAGAAACACACAAACTTCCTGCACTGACCTGAGAAGAAATAGAAGTCCTCAACAAACTATTCACAATTAATGAGATTAAATCAGTCATCAAAAATGTCACAAGAAAAGCCCAGCACCATATGGCTTCACAGGTAAAGTCTATCAATCATGTCAAGAAAAATTGATTCCAATTATGCTCAAACTCTTCCATACAGTTGAAAGAAGGGAACACTACCTAACATATTGTATGAAGCCCACAATAAATATAAAGATACTACAAGAAGTTAAAAGTACGGACTAATCACTCTAATGAATATAGATATGAAAATCCTCAACAAAATACTTGCAAATTGAATCCAGAAGCACATGAAAAGAATTATACACTGTGATCAAGTGGGTTTTATCCCAGGTAAGGACAGATGGTTAACAGAAGAAAATCAATCAATGTAATACATCACATTAATAAATTGAAGGTAAAAAATCAAATTATCATCTCTGTTGATGCAAAAAAGGCATTTGGAAAAAACCAAGCATCCTTTCTGGATTAAAATACTTTGAAATATAGGAATAGAAGGAAATTTCCTCCACATGATAAGGGGCATATATGTAAAATCCTCAACCACAATCATACTCAGTTTTGAAAGGCTGAAAGCTTTCTCTCTAAGATCAGGCACAAGACAAGGATGGCCACTGTCACCCCTATTATTTACCATTTTACTGGATGTTCTAGCCAGAGAATTTAGGCAAGAAAAAGAAAAGTCCTCCAAATTTGAAAGATATAAAATTCCTCCAAATTTGAAAGGAAGAAGTAAGACTTTCACTATTTGCAGATGACATGATCCTATATAAAGTAAGTTTGGAAATATCTACCACAAAGCTAATGGAGCTAATAAACTAGTTCAGCAATGTGGCATGACACACAATCAGCACACAGAAATCAGTAGTGTTTCTATAAACTAATAAGGAATCTGAGGAAGATATCAAGAAAAATCCACTTACAATAGCAATTGAAAGAATCACATATCTAGGACTAAATTTAACCAAGGATGTAAAGGGCCCATACACAGAAAATTACAAAACATTGCTAAAAGAAATAACAGAAGACCAAAATAAAAGAAAGGGCACTCAACATTCATGTATAGGAAGGGCAAATATCATGAAGACCTCAATTCTACCCAAATTGGCTTACCAATACAATGCAATCCCAAACAAAATTCCAACAGCCTATTTAGCCAAAATGGGAAACCTAATTATCAAAATTATTTGGAAGAGTAAGGGGTCCTGAATAGCTAAACCATCCTGAGAAAGCAGTTGGAGGACTCATACTTCCTGACTTTAAAATGTTTACAATGCTACAGTAGTAAAAACAGCATGATCCTGGCAGTAGCATATACATATAGACCAATAGAATCAAATGGAGAGTTCATAAATAGACCCTCATATGTAAGGCCAATTGATTTCTCATAAGGCTGCCCAGTCCACTCAGCTGGGAAAGTAAATAGTCATTTTAAGAAAATAATGAAGGAGGATCATTTATAAAGTGTAACTCATAATGGATAAAAGACTATTATAGATAAAAGGGCTATTAAACTCCTGGAAGAAAATATAGGGAAACATTTTCTGGATCTTATGTTAGACAATGATTTCTTAGACTTTACACCTAAAGCACAAGCAACAACAATAAAAATAATAGATAAATGGGACATCATCAAAATTATATATTTTACATGTCAAAGGACCTTATCATGAAAGTGAAAAGACAGCTAACTCAATGACAGAAAATATTTGGAACCACATACCTGATAATGGCTTAATATCCAGAAAATGTAAAGGAATCTTACAGCTCAACAATAAAAAGACAAATAACCCAATTAAAAATCAGCAAAAGACTTGAACAGACATTACTACAAGGAGGATAAATAAATGACTAAAATGAACATGAAAAGATGCTCAACATCATTAGGGAAATACAAATCAAAACCATAGTGAGACACAATTTCACACCCACAAGAATCATTAGAATTAATTAAAAAAAAAAAAAACAGAAAAATTACAAGTCTTGGACAGGATGTGGAGAAATAGGAACACTCAATTTTTGCCGGTGGAATGTAAAATGATACAGCTGCTGTGGAAGAGAGTGTGGCAGTTCCTCAGAAAGTTAAGTATAGAAATACCATATGACCCAGCAATCCTTCTACTAGATTATACCCAGAAGATTTGAAAGCAAGGACTTGAACAGATGTTGGCACTTCTCACAACTGCCAATTTGGAAGCAAACCAAGTATCCATCAACTGCTGAATAGTTAAACAATATATAGGATATACATCCTGTGGCATATTATTCAGCATTAAAAGGAATCAAGTTCTGGTTCATGCAACAACATGGATGAACCTTAAGGTTATGTGAAATAAGCCAGACAAAAAAAAGACAAATAATATATGAACTTACTAATATGAAAAAATTAGAATAAGCAAGTTCATAGGGAAAGAATATATTGTTTACAAAGAACTGATTTGGGGTTAGGGAATGCAGAGTAAATGCTTAATTGGTATAGAATTTCTATTTAGGTCGATTGTAAAGTTTGGGAAATGGATGGTGATGATACCACAAAATTGAGAGTTTAATTAACAACACTGAATTATATTTGTGAATGTGGTTAGAAGGGGAAATTTCATGTAGTATATATATTAGTAGGATAAAAAGAAAAAGAAAACATAAGACTGTACAACACAGTGAACCCTATTGTAAATGATGGACTATAGTTAATAGTACAATTTTGAAAATGTTTTTCATGAATTATGACAACTATACTACACTAATGCAAGGTGCTAATAATAGGGTGGTTTATGGGGAAATACATCCTAATGTAAACTATGGACTATATTTAATAGTACAATTGTAATATTTTTTCATCACTTGTAACCAAGGAACCATGCTAATGCAAAGTGTTAATAAGTGAGAGGGGGGAAATATATGTGAACACAATGTGTTTCATATGATTTTTCTGTAAACCTATAAATTCTCTAATTATGTTTTTTCTAAATCAAATGAAGTTAGACATATGTATACAATGTACTCTAAAGGATAAAAACCATATCTAAAAACAAAGAGTTCTAACTAACAGAGTAATGGAGAAGAAATATATGCTTAATTAATCAAAATGAAAGTCAAAATTAGCAAACAAAGCAAAACAAATCAAAAGAAAAACTAGCAATATTATATAATTGAAACTAAACATATCAATAAGGACAATTAATATCATAAGTACAAATAATAAAATGTCATCTATGTTACTAGAGGGAAAATTTTTAGGTTTCCTTCTAGGAATATATATGACCTTAAATTTTCCCTTTTGACCACTGTCATACACATATAATAGCTCTGCTACTTACAAATACTATGATATGCTTTCACAATTTCTATTCACTTCCAAAGATTTACAAATAACCTTTTTACTAATTCTGCACAGTTTACCCCTCACCTTTTTATTTTCTACTTGTCTTTCTATTTTCTGGTGAACTATATTCTAATTATTAATTCCATGAGTTTACACAATATATTTAGTTCATAATAGCACAATCATACAGTATTTGTCCTTTTGTGTCTGTCTTGCTTCATTCAACATAATGTCCTGCAGGATCATCCATGTTGTCAAATGTGTCACGACTTCATTTCTTATTACCTCTGCATAAGAAAAAGGATAGCAACTATGTACAGCAGAGGAAGCATAGAGAGATTGAGAGATGATGAGTTTTTCTTATTATTATTATTGGAATAATGAAACTGCTAAGAATGATTGCAGTGATGAAAGCATAAATATGTGATTATACCGAATACCATAGACTTGACACTTTGGATGGATTTATGCTTTATTAATAGGTATCAATAAAGTTGATTTAATTAAAAATAAAAAACTCTAGCAGAGTAAAATAATTTGAGTCAGACTATTAAATAATATGTTCCTATATTGTTAAATGCATAAGTCAATTTGAAATATTATGCATTTAGTTTCCATTGGGTATTTAAACGTGTGATAAATTAGTTTACTAATGTGATGTAATAGCATATCACTGAATATATTTATATTATACCACATTAAATGAAGAAGAGCTTCTCTGATAGAATAAAAAAAAAACTGTTCTGGATGTATACTTCAAACATGCATATATATATAATATAATTGAAAATAAAAAAACATAGTTATATGATGCTAATACTAATTGAAAGAAAGGTGGAATGGTTAAATTATTATCAGATAAAGTAGATTTCACAATATTATCAGATTTAGTGAAAGATATTTCAGAGTGATAAGGGCCTCAATTCATTAAGATGACATAAGCAAATTCCAAACTTATATGCCTCAAATAACAGCTACAAAATACATGAGAAGAAACTGGTAAAACTGCCAGAAGAAATACATGTAGGAACAATTAGAATTTAAGATTTTGATGCCCATCCTCTCTTCATTGATATCTGAGAACAAAGATAATATTCTGTGGGAGTTTCAGATTTTTGAACTTTGTATAGATTTCCCTTATATTCCTCAGTATATCATCTATTTAACAAAAGTCCAGGTGCATATTAAAAAATCTAAAATCAGTAGTTTAAGGGTATAGAGTTCTACAAATACCAATTAGGACTCATTGAAAAGTTTCATTGCTCAAGTATTTTATCTATACTTATTTTTATCTGTTCATTTTATCAGTTGTTGAAGCTTGTATTAGTTAATGATCACCAGAGAAACAGAATCAAATATATATATATAATGTAAATATTATTAAATTTATTAAAGAAATTGGCCACATGACTGGCTGCACATGGGAAAGTCCAAATTGTATAGGACAGGTCACAAACTGGGAACTTCCATGAAAGTTTTTGATTAATTCCCCAGGAGAACCTGGCTGACTGAAGCAGAGATGGAAAGTCTCTCTTCTGACTACTGAAATAATCAAATTTCTTTTTAAGGCATTTAACTGATTGGATATGAGGCTTCTTTCATTGAAGACAATCTCCTTATCTTATTGTAGATGTAATCATCCACAGATGCAATCAATTTAATGATTTAAATCCAGAAAATATCCTCACAGTAAAAATCCTTCCAGTACTTGCTTGACCAAACAACTGGTCACCATAATCTATCTAAGTTGACATATGAATTTAACTGTCACAGAGCTATACCTTAAACTGTTTAATTATGGTAGTGTTTCTCCATTTTTCCTTTTAGCTCTCCTCATTTTGCTTTATATATTGTGATTTTATCTTATTATGCCAAAATAGTTATTGAATTAATTTGAATATATTTTCAAAATGAGCTTTATAAAGTGTCATGGTAAACATGACTGTTTCTATTTGAGAATTGGTCTCCAAGTTGAATAGTAACTAATGGGGTATCAGTTGTTTGAAGAATAAAATCTAAGAACCATTGTTTAAATGTATTGTGCTGTCATTTTATTAAATAATAATATTTACACATGATTTACTATACAATGCTTTTCTACAATGCAAATATAATAATGAAAAAATGCATAGATGTATATGAGAGAACATAGTATTATTTAACTAAAAAGGCTATGTAATAAAAAGAAAGCTGGGAGTGGATTTAGCTCAAGTGGTTGAGCACCTGCTTCACGAGGTCCTAGGTTTGATCCCTGGTTCCTGCTAAGAGCAAAGCAAACAAATGTTTAAAAAAAAAAGAGAAAGAAGCAACTTTCCTTGGGGAGCAGATGTAGCTCAGTGGTTGAGCACCTGCTTCCCATGCACAAGGTCCTGGGTTCAATCTCTGGTGCCTCCTTTAAAAAAATAAAAAGTTTTCAGACAGAATAATATTTTACAAAGCCATATATTTCATCATTTAACTATCACATAAGCACCTTGTGACAATACAATTTAAGAGAATGTTGGCTGTAATTAGTGACAGTCTTCTATCCAATGTACATATCCAGAAACTGAATCTGTAATATTTTAATGAATTTCTCTGTAAGACTGCATGTGTTTGTGAAATTTTCTAGTATGAAAAGCCATATTTGTTATCCACTAAAGAGTACTATGACTAATTTAAAGGTTATTATAGGGATATTGGCCATAATTTATGAGAAACATAAGAAAGTCTACTTAAATACAAAATTTCATGATTTCATCTTCTAAATATAATGAAAGGATGCATCAGAAATAATACATACAAAATAGAAAAATAAAACCATTTTTGTTTCCTTGGAATGGAGAGCTTAATAACACAAAATATATAATCTTAAATTGCTAAGCTTACAGTGAATTTCATTTTATAAATAATGATATATACATGGAATAAAAATAATTATTTTTGAAAATTTAGACTGCTACATTTAAAATTAGGTAAGGTATGATTGATTTTTTTTTCACTAACCACAGCTTTCTCAGATTTTAGGAGGACAGACCATTATGTCACGCCCTTGATATTGATGATTGTACTTATGAACATTATTCTTGTGAAATTGAAACTTAATTTAGTGTCATATATTGTCTAAGAGTTACTTCCTGAAAGCCTCCTTTTTCCTCAAGTTTGGCCTCTCTCTAAGCCAAACTCAGCATATAAATGCACTGCCTTCCACCCTCAATGTGGTACATGACTCCTGGGAATAAGCCTCCCTAGCACTAAGGTATTATTACTAAGTATCAACAAGGAATGCATCCAGAAAAAGACCTTGACCAATTGGGGGAAATATTAAATACAAGTGATATTTTTGCAGGCCACTTTTAGATGTCAATTCAGGTCACCAAAGATGGAAATGGGAAAGAAATTTAATTTTGCAACATATTTTAATGCATAACATCAAAATGGAAATTGCTTCAAACAATTATACTATATTTTTCCTGAATAAAGCTTTCTCCTCATAACTCTCTTTACAGCTTGCTTCATCTGCTTGTTTCTAAGACTATATGTTACCAAATTCAAGAACGGAGGGACTATAGAATAGAACGCCGAGGTGATCATGTTGTCAATTTTGGGTGAGTTGGAGGTTTGCTTAATAAGCACAGAACTAGCTGAGCTGATTATGATAGTTATCATGAGGATGTGAGGGACACAAGTGGTAAAGGCCTTCCTTTGTTCTCCTCTGGTTGGAAACTTGAGCACAGTAGAAAATATGCAAATATAAGACCTGGTGATGAAGGCACAGCAGCCACCAATGAGCACGGCAGAGACAAGAATTAAATATCATTGCTTAGGATGTCAGAGCAGCATAAATAAATAAAAACATGAGGAAGATCTGAGAAGTACATCCAACCATGGAGATCTCTTTGTTGTCATGGAGGAAGATGACAGATGCCTTGGGTATTGTTACAGAAATATAGCACATATCTATAGCAGACAGATTCCTAAGACATGTGTTTGTGATGGTTCCAATCAAAGGTAGTTACTGTGACAAGAAGAAGATTCCCAACCAGGGTTGCCAAGTACATCAGTAGGAATAGCCTGATGTGTAAGTCTCTGAGCATCAGAAAATCTTGTACAAAGGAATTCAGTCACTGTGGTAGAGTTAGACATCTTAAAATTTAACTTAATCAAGAAGAAACAGACAATACCTAAAATTCATGGAGATTCAACACATAGAAGAAATTTGCCTAACTACATTTATTATCATATTAATCCAATTTTATTCTCTCTAGTTTCTTTTGGTTAGTAGGATATAATTTAATGTTTCTTCATATTACTTTAGTATTCCTGCTTATGATACTTATTTCTACGGCAGGGGTAGCAGTAAAGTAACAAACTTTATGAGTTTGTTATGAGTAAAATAACAAACTTTATGAGTTTGTATGTTTGCATGTATTTCTATCACTTACTTTTTATAAACTGTATCTTTTGGGTGGTAAAGGTTTACCTGGAAGATTAAACTATTAGAAGATGTACTTCTATGCATCCCTGTCTCATTAGTAATATGCCAAGAATGATTAAAATTTATGATTATACAATGACCTTACAGAATATAAGTAGCGGTTTGAGAGAACTAGCTATTTAGGGCCTATCAAAATTTTATCAATTACAATTCGTTCCCTGAACACCAGGTAGAAAATTATTTTAATCTCCACTTCACCCATTATGGCTTTCTATACAGATTTCATTTGAAAATTAAATCTTTAAAAATTCCTCTTTCTGATGGTCATATTTTCAGTAGCTATATATAATCGACCCAACATCTGTTAATATATGCACACTTTTTTTTTTTGAACAATTGATTCTTCAACATGGCTCTGCATTTTAATAGTTTCTTAAATGCTTTCTGGCTTCACTTTATTTGTTCAGTAACCTAGATAAAATAATCAATGTAGCAAGTTGTATTAACACCATCTTTCATTTATTTTTATTTCATAGTTTATGTTATTCATATATTATGAACAACAATTCTCATTGAAATTCTGCAGATTTTGAAGTAAAATATGTAACATTAAAACGCAGATTATGCCACTGAAAGCTTAAGGGCACTTATTAAACCATGAAAATATAAGTGGAAAAATGGGTATTCACTGTTACATTTATCTGCTCAGATAGTGCATTGCCGCTTGGAACATTTTCTCCAGCAAAATTCTTAATCCTACTGATATTCACTGTTTCCCACCACACCAATGCATAATCATCATTCAGAATCAATATTTGTCAGTACAGCAACATTTTAACCTTCTGAATACTGAAGATCCATGAACTCTAATTTTTGGATCCATTATTAAATCATGATAGTCGAGAGCTGGATCATCTCTCCATTGATATTCAGTATCAGGTGGTCCATGAGAACCATTCAGACCTATTTTCCATATTGCCTCATATTTTAATATTCTTGACCTTACTTAACAGTATTTGAAAACCTCAACATAGAATTATGTATTATGATCTGTGATCTGTGTTTCAGCTCATCTAAAAGTGTAAAGTATTTCCCCAGTCTCTATTCAACATGAGAATAATTTATCCTTATCCATTTAAAATATTCTTAGAGAATTTGTCCTAATACAGTCAGAATTTCTATATAATATAATTCATATATTTCCACTCATCTTCTCCCCTTATTTTTTTTTTTTTAGGGTGAGTTGAACAATCCATTTCTAAGGCCAATTCACCAGTCCAGACTTCATTCTCACTCTTTCACTGAGGTCAATGTTTCCCAGAAAAGGCCATCATAATTGCCTCATGGTTCACTATGTACTCCTTGAATTTACATAAATGCTTAGGTTCCTCTGTTTTAAAAAAGGTGTTTTGCAAACCATTTTTTTTCATTTATTTTTTTTATTAGAGATATTGTAGGTTTACAGAAAAATCATGCAGAAAATAGAGTTTTTTAATTAACATTTTGCATTAGTAAGATATATTTGTTACAAGTGATGAAAGAGTTGTTATAATTATTGTTTACATTAAGGTTCAGTGGGGTTTACATTGTGTTTTACAGTCCTATAGTTTTCTCATTTTTATTCTAGTAATACATATACAACCTCAAATTTCCCCTTTTAGCCACATTCAAATACATAATTTGGTGGTGTTATTATTTTCACAGTATTGTGCTACCATCACCACCATCCATCACCAAAACTTTTCTATCACTCCAAACAGAAACTTTTACTAATTAAGCATTAAGTGCCCATTCCCTACCTCCACACAGCTCCTGGTAACCTGTATTTTCATAGAGTTTCTGACTCTATGAATTTGATTTTTCTACTGATTTCACATCAGAAGATCATACAATATTTGTCCTTTTGTGTCTGGCTTATTTCTTTCAACATGATAACTTCAAGATTCATGCATGTTGTCACATGTATCAGAACTTCATTGCTCTTTATGGCTGAATAATATTCTACTGTATGTATATACCACATTTTGTTCATCCATTCATCTGTTGATGGATGATAGCATTATGAATAATGCAACTATGAACATTAGTGTGAAAATATCTGTCCAAGTTACTGCTTTCAATTATTTTAGGTATATAACTAAAAGTGAGACTGCCAGGTCATATGGTAATTCTGTGCTTAACTTTCTGAGGAATCACCAAACTGTTTTCCACAGTGGCTTTTTTGCAACTCTTGATCAGTAAATATTACCTGTGGGGAAAGGTATTTCTTAACAAAATCAGTTTTGCTAAATTAAGTGTACTGATTTTTTTATTTGTGTCAAATACTGTTATTATTTTCCCATAAAATATGAACATATTTAAGAACTTGAATAAGTTGAAATAGAATGGTATTGCTTGATGTTAGGTTAATTAGCGAATACTGTATTCAGACTCAATTTTTTCATAAATTTCCCTTTCATAATTGCCTTTAGCTAAACCCTTATTTAAGCTTTAAGTACAGAATATTTTCTTCTGAATTTGGTTAAACTCTCTTTCTGTTTTTCTTCACAACTGCAGAATATACATTTTCAGACTTACTTCTAATTGCACTCTTCTCAAAGTTAATGCACATCACTTCCTTGCTTCCTTATTCCTTTCTTTCCTGACAAATATAACCAGTTATAGAGAAGTTTTGTTAACTGTAAGAAGACAATGCCCATGTCACTTTCAGACAGCCCTATGACCTTTTTTTTCCTTTGCAATATTTTATTATGGGAAATGTCAAATATTTACAAAAGTAGAGGAAATATCCTAATAAACACTTATACTCACCATCCATCTTTAACAGGTAACAACTGAATGTCAAACTTTTTCCTTATGCATCTGTACTTTTTTTAGTAATATTTTTTTTTATTTTGAAGAAACTTTAGATTAGAAAAATGTTACATAAAAAATATAAGGGATTCCCATATGACCCACTACGTTCCCCTCCCAAACTTTCCCACATTAACAACATCCTTCATAGTGTAGTACATTTGTTATAATTGATGAAACCATATTGAAGAATTGCTACTAATCATGGACTACAGTTTACATTATTGTTTACACTCTATCCCACACAATTTTGTAAGTTATGATAAAATATACAATGGCCTATATCCATCATTGCAATGTCATGCAGGACAAACCCAATGTCCCCAAAATGCCACCATATTACACCTACACTTGCCTCTCCCATCCCTCAGAATCTCTGGTGGACGCTGCCTTTAAATCAATGATATAATTTCTTCAATTGCTAGAATAATAATAAATCTATAGTAGAGTAATAATATCTACTTTAGTCCACTGTTCATTCCCTAATCTTGAGGATTTGGGGATGGCAATACTGACTCTGTTTCTGAATGAAAGTGAGCTTAGATCTCATGGGGCAGATGGATGGAAGTGTCCTGCTTGCCCTTGTAGACACTGTGTTCCTTAGGATGGGTGTTGTCGATCATCATCTCCTTATTAGTTGTCCTGGGTGAGTCCAGTGAACTGGAGATCATTCTAAAGTTTATGTTTATGCAAGTCTCTGAAGGATCTCATTGACTGCCACAGTTAAAATGCCTCCAATAGCAGGGCTCTTGAGGGCTCTAGAGATACCCAGAAACCATAAGCAGGGCAGACAGCTTGGGAATTCAGAACTCTGAAGGGGGCCTTACTTTTGACTTTATGCGCCCCAGTGTAACAAAGTTAGAAGCATTTATAGGCTCTCTCCACATGGCTTTTCTGCCCCTTTTATTTGAACCTATAATTAACACTATACTTGATAAACATATGTCCCAGAGATGTAAATCTTGGGTTCATCCATGTGCCATTTGATTCCTGAATATCAGCAGAGTTACAACACCTAACCGATCTTAAGAGTAAAAGCTTGCTATATTTCTGATCCTATTTATTTCAGAATCCCTCAAATTCTCCAAAAAATAGTTTTCTTCTTCTTGTTTTATACCAATAATTTATTGAAAACTGATAGCATTGTAAGATGAACTTGGTTAAAAATTGCCACTCAGAGGAGATCCAAGATGGCAGAGTAGGGAAAGGCAGGCTGCATACTTCCTCTAGAAACTCTGGAAATGTAGGCAGGCTTGCTGGGCATAAGGGAAGCTAGGCTGTCACAGGGGTGACAGGAGAGGGTGGCTGGAGAGAGGGAGTACCACCTGGGTACTGGGGAAAAGGGGAGCCACCCAGTTGGCCCTGGAGAAGAAGGGAGCATTCCAGCTGACACAGGAGGAGAGGAAAACTGCTCAGCTAGCCCTGGGGGAGGGAGAACCAGACAGCTGCCTCTGCAGAAAGGGTGAGCTGCTGAGGAGTGATTCCCACAGGTGGGCCTGTGTCCAGCCTGCTTAGGGTAGGGGTAATGGAGGGAGCCATGGGAAAAACTGAGGGAACTTAGCCAGAGGCGTTTTTCTCTCTTTTTTCCTATTTCCTTTTCTTTATTTCATCCTGGTACTAGCAGCGAGGATGACTGTGGAGTGATTGGCAGGTGCAAGGAGCTAGAAAAGCTTTGACCAGTGAGTCTCTTGTGGCGTGAGAGGGAGGTCTGTTTTTTATTTTTCTCTCTCTTCACCTGAATACTTACAGAAAGGGGATTGTGGGGTGATCCAAGTATTTAAAAAATATATTTAAAATAAAGAAAGGACAGGTTTTGGATTCAGGTAGATAGGGGTTCAAACTTATAAGCTCTGGATTTATCTGTGACATAGGAATAATATTACCACTTTATGAGACTAAAATAACATAGTCCCTGTAAAACCCTTAGCCAGTATTTGGCATATTTTAAGTGTTTAATAATATCATGATTATTTTATCATTTAATTTCATGACAAATCTGTGAGATTAGTGTAAAGGATGATTGTTTTAGAATATCTACAATAAGTAAAATTATTAAAATATAAGTTATGTTGGGGAAAAAAATAGGCAGCATTAAAAGAGTCTAGCTAGTTTGGTGATCTGAGAGGGAAACCCAGATTTTTCTTTTGTTTTGTTTGCTTGTTTGTTTTTCTTCTCCTCTTCCTTATTTTATTTCCTTCTTAACATTTTTTCTTCTTTTCTTTCATCTCTTCCCATTCCTATTGTCTTTTACTTTTCCCCATTTGTTTCTTTTTCTTTTTATTCCCTTTCTATCTATTATTTTACCCTTTTTAATTTTTTCTCTATCCTTCCTTTTATATGTCTTTTCTTTCATTTTTTCCCTCTTCTTTTCTTCCTTCCTTTCTGCCTCTCCCTGTTTCATCTTTCCTTCTTCTCTTTAAACTTATCTAGTATTTTGTTTATTTTATTTCATTTCATATACTTTATATTATTTTTTAGGTTTTTTAGTTTTCCTTTTTTTACTTTAAAAATTTTTATTTCTGTTTTTTATTTCCCCTCATTATTTATTCTTTCTGTTTCTTTTTCCTTGTTCTTTTTCCTCGATTTTTTTAGTTTTTTTTTCTTTTTCTTTTTGCTCTTCTTCATTCTTTCCTTTTTGTGGATGTAATATTTTTCCTTTGAACATGGGTAATTAGAAGGATATAGAATAAGTGAAACCAAGCATGAAGAGGATTCCTAAGACAAAATCAAAGAAAAATAAAACCATAGACTAAGAGGATAAACTAACTAACTGAATAAGCCCATTATGATAAAAAAGATGTCTAGACATCAGCAAAAAATTAGAGGCCATACTAAGAAATAAGAAGTCATAGCCCAGTCTAATGAACAACCTAACATACAGGCAGAGTTGTGCAATGTGGAACAACTAATCAAGGACGTACAAACAAATATCCTTAATCAAATCAGTGAAATGAAGGAAGAGATTAAGTATACCAAAAGCACTATGGAAATATACAGAAGAAATTGTAAACATATATTAAAAATATATATTAAAAAAAAACGTTAGTGAAGAAAGGCACAATGCAAGAAATTAAAAATACGCTAGAAGCACATAACAGCAGATTTGAACAGGCAGAGGAAAGAAATAGCAATGTCAAAGACAGGACATCTGAAATCACACAGATAATAAAAGAAATAGAAAAAAATTCAGGGATTCAGGGAATTGACTGACAATACAAAGCAGACAAACATAAACATTATGGGCATCCCAGATGGAGAAGAGATGGGAAATGGGGTAGAGTATTTGAGGAAATAATGGCTGAAAAATTCCCAACTCTTATGAGATACATGGATAAACATGGCTATGAATTACAGCATTCTCCAAAAAATCAAGAAATCCTAGCAGACCTACTACACATATTTAACACATGGCAGTTTGATATTATTCATGAATTCCAAAAAGAGATCTAGTTTATGTTTGTAAACTAGCCTTTTCCTCCAGGCATGATACCCTTTGATTGATTTAAATTCAAAAGCTTTAAGTTTATGTGATCAAATCAAGATCAGGGCTTTGATTCAACCATATCATTAGGACTTGCAGGTTTGAGTCCCCACCCCCTTTGTGGGCTATATAATGTAGACTCACCCAAGGAGAACATAGGAGAAAATACACAGAAGAAAGAGAGAGCTCTATAGACAAAGCAGAAAACTTTGATCTTGGGGTCCTGGAGAAAGCTGAGTCATTTACCTGATAGCTTGTAGCTGCAGAGACCAGAGCCCTGAACAGATGAAAGGGTCTAGAAATAAATGAGACCTCCAGCCTTCAACTGAGATCAAAAGAAGCTAGAGCCATGGAGCCTTGAGAGGAAGAAGGAAGCAGAGACTTGCAGACATTGCCCGTAATCTTACTTCAACAGGTGGCAAATGACTTTGGGTGAGAAATCAACCTTGAATTGGGCTCTTTAACTGCAAACTTTTACCCCAAATAATACTCTTTACAAAAGCCAACAGATTTCTGGTACTTTGCATCAGAACCCCTTTGGCTAGACTAGTACACACCAGACTGTCTAAAGGTTAAGACATAGACAGAATCCTGAAAGCAGCAAGAGAAAAGAGATCTATCACATACAAGGGAACCTTGATAAGATTAAATGCTGATTTCACATCTGAAACCAGGGAGGTGAGATGCGGTTGTTTTAACATAGTTAAAGTGCAGAAAGAAAGAACTGGTCAGCCAAGAATTCTAAAACCAGCAAAATTGTCATTCAAAAATGAGGGAGAGTTCAAAATATTAACAAATAAACAAATTCAGAGGATTTGTCAACAAGTGGCCTGCCCTTTATGAAAATAGTAAAAGGAGTTCTGCAGGTTGAGAGGGAAAACGTGGAGAAAGAGGGTTGGAGGAGAGTATAGGAAGATTATTGATAAGAGTAACTAAAAGTATTATATATATATATAAAGAAAAGTTGGCTAAAATAAGTTCTACATTGACAGTAATAACATTGAATGCTAATGGATTAGAATCTTCAATCAAAAGACACACATTGG